>JAEIGQ010000477.1:0-49560 GCA_018904275.1 Lordiphosa clarofinis | reverse complement strand
AAAAACTTATAAATACGGGCGTTAGGAGCTATAACATTGAAAACAAAAAGTTTTTCTCACTCGAATTTTTTCGGACCTAACTTTTGTATAGCAGCTATACTATATAGTTGTCCGATTTCGACAAGGCTAGGTAAATTCTGTGAAATCACTAAAAACTTATAAATACAGGCGTTGGGAGCGATAACGTTGAAAACAAAAAGTTTTTCTCACTAAAACTAGTTTTTCAACTGATCGTTCCTATGGCAACTATATGCTTTAGTCATCCGAGTCCGGCCAGTTCCGACAATGTGCAGCGTATTTATGCCAAAGACTTCGTGCAAAGTTTGGTTACGATAACTTTAAAACTGACGGAGAGGAGATAGAAACAGAGAAACAGACGGACGGACGGAGACGGACAGACGAGACATGGCTATATCAACTCAGCTCGGCCTGCTGATCAGAATATATACTTTTATGTGGTCGGAGATGCTTCCTTCTATGCGTTACAAACATCCGGACAATTTTAATATACCCTCTCCAAGGGTATAAAGAGAGAGACTTTGAGATGGGCGCAGCACCAGTGCATTCAGCTTTACTCCGGATACAGAGTATGTTATAGTCGGGCTTGACCGACTTTCTCTCTTGTTAACCAAACGTTTACTTGGAACGATCGCGTTACTGCTGCTGTCGGAAAAATGTGCAAACTTCATACCATCTAAATTAACTGTTGATTGCTAGAACCTGCGACTTCTAGACTATTTATGGCATTGCTGTCATAGGTAACTGTGACGCAGAAGCCAGCAAAAGCTGGCGGGCGTTAATAATGCAAGATACATATTTGATCGTAGCCTTTATAATAGAATATCTGCGGTGTGCTATAAAAATCTTTAGATGCCTCTACAATCCAGGACAACCCTTTGAGCTTTGATAATGCAACAAAAATAATTTTCTTGAATGAACCTTAGTATCTATGAGATGTTGAAATCTGTGAGCAAAGAAGAACGAGTAATAAAAATACAAGAAGCTAGTTCTGAAGGGTATTTCTTTATATATGCTGCGGTTGAGATAATCTCTTCCTCATAATTTAAAACAGCGTCGGAAATGCCACATGTATCCTAAACTAAAACTATTAGCACACCTGCAAAATGTAGTAGACTTCACAGGTAAGAAAGCAAGGGAAAGGTTAATTATGAATTAAACTTCTTCTTTTCTATTTGTTTTAAATTCAGGCTCTTTGATTTGATTTATTTATTCTCTAACTTTTTTGTTCTTTTCTTGGAAATAAAACTTCCTTCTCTAAAATCTAGATTTTTTGCTTATTTATTCAATTATTTCAAGATTCTTGTCGTGATATTTGTAAACTTTCAATGTATTAATTTAACTTTCGTGACTAACGCGATAATTTATAAGTCTCCCTATCTTGGAAAGCGTTGCGATGTTAAATAAATAAGTTAAGCTTAAGAGCTTGATAAAGTTTTAAAAAAATATGGATACTTATATATTACACTGGCCAACAGCAATTTTGGTCCAGCCCTATTGATGACAATTCTGATCCCGTTTTGTGCACTGATTCCAAAACTGGTCTCATTTTCTCCACCAGCTCTTAACAAGATATCTTTGAAAAACCTTTGCAGCATTTTTCCTTTTAAAAAATTATGGGAGATTACGAAAAGCAATATCTGTTTGCAATATGCGAGTATACATATTAAGGTCGCCTAAAAAATCAATGGAGCATCATCAGCAAACCAAAAAGCCTAAATTGGCATTTGAAGAGAAATATTCATCAAATTATAGCAAATTACCGACTTAATCGCCGTGTACCAGCCATTTGGGGTGCTTGCATTTTAATGAAAAACCACTTTAGCGTGTAGACCAATGCATCTTCTAGTTTCACAAGAACACATTTTTATTTAAATCTTGATAACCAAAATTTAAAGCGTTTAATCCGAAAAAATGAATTAAAATTTTATGGCAGGATAACTAGATTGATACACCATCAGTATAGAATATTAACAAAGACTACTTGATCTAGCATAGACCTTACATTGGTGTCAAGCAAATGTACAATAACATTCAATCAGTACTAGATTCAAACCATTTTCCCCAAATTCATTTTTGCTGAACCTTGCGAGAGTAACATAGAAATTTAATAGATGGGTTACAAATAAGCCAAATGGTTCCACACTCTATAATCTACGGATTAAGCCCCATGTGACTATTATTATTTTACAGATTCCAACAAATGCCTGGCGGAAGGAGATTGTAGTAAAGACTTTATCTGTGAAGCGGGCTCTTATATGTCGAGGAAGTTGACCATTCATATTATTTGGAGAAATGCTCGACCATGCAAGGTAGTGCAAAAACTTGGAATTCGTACCTAATTAAAAAAATTTTTTGCGATTCATATAGGCAGTAAAATGCATTTCTTATACAGTCACTTAAATTAATTTCCTGAGAGTTTTGAGATCTAAGTGAGGAGGCACGGAGAACGTTTCCAGGATTGTACGAACTATGGAAAAGCTCGGTATCGCGGAAGATGGGGGGGGACAGTCATATGCTTGCTGATTATTCCGGTAGCAATCAAAGCAAAGAAGACAGTAACGGGCCATAAAAACGGATTTTGTCATACCAGTTCTGACTGCTAACAAAATAGAAAATGCAGATATATTGTAATAAAAAGTTTGAAAAAACCAAAAAACACATTTTCCAACAACTTGTTTTTTATTTGTTGCCAAAAACATCAACACAAGAACTGCATATTATTATTTTTGTGTATTTGGTTGCACAATTCGGTAAAAATATCTAAATTAAAAATGTGTGTGAGTGCGTGGGGTGTTGAAAAATTCTTTGGAAAATGATATTTATTGATGGTTCACGGGTGGGAGTCACCGTTGTATAAAGACAAACGTAAAAAGAAAATTGGTTAGTTTAAGTGCCTTAATGTACCGAAGCAGAATCATGGAAATATTCAATTTTACCATTGAAAACAAAAATTACCTTAATTTAAAAATTTTTATAATTAATTGAGAGTCTTCCTTTGAATTCAGTCAAATGACGTGACAGTTTCACAAAAGTTATTCACTTGCGAAAATGGAACAGGATTTTGCACTACCTTGCGTGAATAGGCATTTCTCCGTAATCAGTAGTCTTTTAATATTTCCTATACTGATTTTGTGTATCCAATCAGTTATCCTGCCATAAATTTTAATTAATTTTCGGGATTAAACGCTTGTAACTTTGTCTATCAAGAAAGATTTAAATGCAGCAAAATTTGTGAAACTAGAAAATGCATTGGTCTACGCTAAAGTGCGGTCCGAACCCGAACCCCTTAGAACCGGTTCGGTTCGGGTTTTTTGGGTTCGCCGAACCGGACCATGAACCGAACCCCTAATTATTTTGCGCCCTCGAACCTGAACCCGAACCGGACCACTTTTTCGAAAAATTAGGTTCGGTTCACAAAATCAAGTAGTTTTTCAAACTACTCATACAGAAATTTCTTGTATTCTGACTGCTTTCATTCTAGAAGTTGTACAATCCTATGTCAGATTTATACTATCGCCGTCGATAATGAAGCGAATATAGTTTGAGCAGAACTTTTCAATGACAACTGCAGAGCTTAAAAGAAATGCCACTATGAAGAATATAATGTAAATGAAGGTTGCTACGTAAAGCAAATGCATTCCTTGATTTGGCCGATGACCAAGTTACCTCAATAGATTCCCTAGAGGACTTTATAACTACAGTTCGTTGTGCTGCATACACTCTAAAGTAGTTTACACGGGATACACACACACACACAAAGGCCTTTGTGTATTTGGCGTTTGTTGCTGATGCCGGATTTTGCTACAAGCCTGCCTTTGGGATTCCCACGCGGTTATAGCAATTCTGTCATGAGGTAACTTCTGCTAACACACTAAGGACAGGCAGAGACAGCTGAAGATTGAATTGGTATTCATGAAAAAGCGCTATACTGTCAACCAGCCTCCTTTGTGGTGTTATGCGTGTCTTGTTTTAGACAAGTTTTAGACAATATCCTAAACTTAAATGACCTAGAGCCTGCTTAAAAAAGTTCTATGTAGTTTAAGATATTTTTAGGGAAGTTCAGTTCGACACTAGTAGAGTTTTGTAAGAAACTCTCTACTCACACAATATGAAATCTATTGCTTATAGAAATGTTGAAAAAACTAGTGCTGTGTGGCTCGATGGAACTCTATCTACAAAATGTGCAAACGCAAACTACCTTCTAAAGGTTTTTGCATTCAGAGTTTCTTAAACGAGTTCCATCTAAAATA
The DNA here is from genome assembly GCA_018904275.1 of Lordiphosa clarofinis. Classification (NCBI taxonomy): domain Eukaryota; kingdom Metazoa; phylum Arthropoda; class Insecta; order Diptera; family Drosophilidae; genus Lordiphosa; species Lordiphosa clarofinis. Next base: position 45,289 of record JAEIGQ010000477.1, on the reverse strand, counting down.
TTTGATTGAACCGTAGTTCCAATTTATAGAACTTCTTTAGAGCTGAACGATTCGCAACCAATTGATTTTTATTACGCTTGCTTTTCATGTCGAGAAAATGTTCTAAAATCTTCAACAAATCATGGTTTATTACTACGTGTTCTCAGTATTCTTAACACAGATTCCCTTCAAGAATACCTGAATAAGTTTAGCAACTGGGCCGCTAGATGGAACATTGCCATAACACGGACAAGTGTGCTTCGGTGACTTATTCCACCCGTCGTGTCACCTGCCCAGGACTACATGTTGTTGCACGGTCAGCTTATGGAGCATAAAGCAGTCCATTAATACCTTGGGATGAAACTGCAGAGAAGCCTGACTATTGGACACCATATCTTAAGGCAATAGCTCAGGCAGTGGCTGCCAAAGCAAGTCTCATGGGGTGGCTCCTGAACTCCAAGAACAAGCTGTCATTCAGAAATAAAGTCTTAATTTGCAAGGCGATTCTGGCTCCATTATGGAGACACGGCCTATAAATTTATGGAATCGCCGCGAAGATTCACCTGACAAGGATTAGAGAGGTCCAGGCAAAAATCCTTAGGCGCATTACGGGAGCTGAATGGTACCTGAGAACCAGGGATATTGAAATTCTCAGTGCCTTTTCAACACTCAAGTTTGATTTTTCTAATCATTAAGCTAGTATAGATGAACAGCTCTTAAAAGATATACAGCCATGCTCCCATTTTCACTTTCGTAAATCTTTTGCTATTTCAAACCGGTTTTTAGAGCAAATTTGGACTTGGAATCGGAAAATTTTTGCGAAAGCGAAAATGGGAGCATGGCTGATAATGCTAATTAACTTAAACTAAGCAGCTCTCTAACTTTGTCAGTGCTAGCTAATGAATTTAAAAACTATTTTATCTAGTTAATAAAAAATGAGTATTAATGAATGGAAACTTAGCTTTTATGTTCAAGCGAACCGAGGTTCGAACCAGAACCTTGGGTTCAGGGGTTTCAGGAACCGGTCCGCGAACCGAACCCCAGACTTTACCACGGGTTCGAACCCCCGAACCGAACCTTGTGCAAAATTTTAGAGGTTTGCAGCCTGGTTTTAAGATTTTTTTTAATTTATAAATTCACTTTTTTAAATTAATTTTTTTATTCTAAATAATTTCCAAACCTAAATAAATATCTCTTTTTAAAAAAATTTTTATTTCAAATATTTTTCAGTGTACCATGTCGCGCACATTAAAAATACATCATTTTTAACTTACATTTTTTAAATCAATATACAACAAAAACCATTAGATGTAACCATAAATAAAAAATAAAAAAAAAATGTTTTAATCATTTTATTTAATAAATATTTTTTTATTTTATATTTTTAGGGTATTCGAATTTACAACATCTTCAAATAAATATTCAAAAATATTCTACCAATTAATATAAATAAATTTATTAATAATCTTATTTTTTTATCATTTTAAAATTAATAATTTTTTTATATAATAAAATATCAGCATTTCGGGGTTAAACCTTAAATAACAAAACGTTTTTAGCCAACATACATCTAACCATACACCATTTTTCATTTAGCTGATGTTAAATACGATGGGATTATCCTCAAAAGGTGTACAATATATTCTCCTCCTAAAACAATTATTCCCGAACATTTGCATAATTCGCCCCTATCAAATGATATTCGTACTGTTTACCATTTAAATTTCATGGGATTGCTAGAAAAGTTCATCATAAGCTCGGCAATTCCACTTTCCAGTGCTAAGAAAATGTGCCTTCACTAAAAAAAAAAAAAAAAACAAAGAAAAGATGTTTAGCCTCAAGCGGCCTAAAAAATAGAAGCCTCAAAAAAAAAAAATAATAATTTAAAAATATGTGGGTTAAATCAAAAAAAAAAAAAAAAAGGACGCAAAATAAAAGGGGGGGGGGAAGAAAAAAAAAAAGAAAAGTGAAGAATCAGCGAAATTTATTGTAGAGTCTCTTTGGCGTAACTGATGAAGTGAGAAACTGAAATACAGTCGAGGCCAACCAATACAAATGAGGAAGGGCGGCGGCGGATGGACGGGACAGCGACAGCTGCTGGTGTACCCTCCGCCCTTCCCCGCCATTACTTGGTTTTGGCGGCGTGCTGCTTTTTATTGCTTTATTCTGGTGCTCTTAGCTTAAATCTGCAAAAAAAGAAGCGAGTTGGGCATGTACTTATATAGCGCTTACAAACGCACACATGGACACAACGATTCCAATGCAAATGCCGACACGGCCGCTGCTGCTGCTCCTGCTGCAGGAAATGAAACCGACAATGCCACTTATTTATCTTTGTACTTGCGGCTTCAAGCAGTGTCAGCTGTTGTTGTTGTTTTACTTTTTGCTGATTTTGCGAGCGGTTTTTAATTAAACACTTTAGTTTTGTTGATTTAGGCAGACGCATAAATTATAATTTGTAATTAAATAGCCAAAAGCACAGACAAAAAAAAAAATTTATATAAACATATATAAATCTTAATTTGCAGTTAAGCTTAATAAAAAGGCCAATTAAAATTTATAAGCGTTGTCATTAAATAATTGAATATAAATAAGATTTTCATTTGATTTTGAACACAATGTTGCTTGTACTGGGGCTATCAAATGGTTACTTCCAGATTGTTTACAATTTGGATTTAAAGAATCCTTGAATCATTTTCTTTTACTAAAGGTGTTTACTTTTCAAAACTATACAGAACTGTGGACCAACCTTTCTCTAAAGCACCACCTTAAAGAGCTTCTTTCTAAATAGTTATATGTGATTGCTTCACCTTAGGGTGTAAGTAAATCAGCTACTAAAAAGTTATAGATCTGCTCGACCTTTGCATTTTCTTTTCAAATACAAGATGTAAGTTTGCAATCAGAATATTAGACAAAAATTTCCAAAAATCTATATGTACAAAAAATTACAAATGTTAGTTAGCAAACTCTTCCGAAACGTCTTGACCGATTTTAATAAAATTTGTTGAGCTAATGAAGAATAGGTTTTTAAGTATATTCCGTTACATTAGGTGATTTGCGTGTCCCTCTGCAGAACCATCTTTTACATAGACTTCTCAACAGGCAGCTCATCTGTGTCATTCTTTGTAAATTCCTAATATATCGGACATTCGTTTTTCATCAACCGTTTCAGTTTGGCCAATCTTTGTCTGCGCGTGTGTGTGTATTACAGTAGACTGTGCCGTACGTAGTGGCAGCTATTTGGACCGTCGATTATATGCAGCAACACACATGCGAAATATTAGGGCAGCAAGAACAGATCATCAATAACACGAAATAAATGAAATTACTTTAGCTTTCCGATGTCAAACACATTAATTGGAGCAAAGATAAGGGCGACGAACAGATGTTAACACACGTAGAACAATTGACTGAAAATGCCAACATGTACATGTGTATCGATACCTCGTTCCGCGTTCGAGTATGAGCTAGAATGTTCGCTCATATATACAAATCGATTGTCCTAATTATATTGAGGACTCGGACTTAAAAATAGAATCCATTCTGTTGCATAACATATCCCTAAGGGGGTCCTTGGGATTGAAAAATGATTTTCTAAATTTTTAAAATATTTTAAATAGTTTGGGAGAAACAGTAATATTTACGAAAACTTAAAAGAATTTTTCTTGTCCTGTTCCGATTTTGATTAAACCCATCATCCCTACCTCTTTTTGTTTTGAAAGGTCATTTACCCATCCCGACAAACGGGTTAGGCCATTTGCTTATTTTTCCAATTGAACTTTTCGTTTAACTTGCAGCTAACTGGACCGTTCTCAGTTTTCACTTCAAAGAAAATATTTGAGTGAGAGATAGGGAAAAAACTTAGGGATGGTCCTAAGATGGAAAGACTCCTACTCTTTTAAGGAAAAAAAGTTTTTTTTATAGTAACAACATAAAATTTTACTCAAGATTATTGTCGACATAGGAAAACACGGAGGTTGCAGAGAGACGGACTTAGGCTCAAAATATGACTCAGAGAGCAAAAATGACAGCGAACAGCTGACTAATATCTGAGTGAAAAGTGAAGTTAAATTTTCTTCTATGTCAGATCTTTTTTGTCAAGGGCAGATTTACTTTCTGGGAAAATGTATACTTGTAAGTGTAACATAACATAACATAACATAACATAACATAACATAACAACATAACACAGAACAACATAACAAACATAACATAACTAAAAACTAACAAAATATAACAAACATAACAAACATAACATAACATAACATAAATAAATAACATAACATAACATAACATAACATAACATAACATAACATAACATAACATAACATAACATAACATAACATAACATAACATAACATAACATAACATAACATAACATAACATAACATAACATAACATAACATAACATAACATAACATAACATAACATAACATAACATAACATAACATAACATAACATAACATAACATAACATAACATAACATAACATAACATAACATAACATAACATAACATAACATAACATAACATAACATAACATAACATAACATAACATAACATAACATAACATAACATAACATAAATAACATAACATAACATAACATAACATAACATAACATAACATAACATAACATAACATAACATAACATAACATAACATAACATAACATAACATAACATAACATAACATAACATAACATAACATAACATAACATAACATAACATAACATAACATAACATAACATAACATAACATAACATAACATAACATAACATAACATAACATAACATAACATAACATAACATAACATAACATAAATAACATAAATACAAACTTAACATAACATAACATAACATAACATAAATATAACAAAATGCGAAAAAAGGAAATCGAAACTTTAACAATGTATAAGAAGGCGGGGTCAAGAAATTATAAATTCGTTATTTCTCGTTTTTGGTAAAACGATTCATAAATATCTGTTCGATATTATAAATATCAAATGCCATTGTATAGCAAGCTGTGTAGCCTTTGGTGTCGTCTCTTTGAAACCACATAACAACATTTTGGGACTAAAAAAGTTTGTAAGTCGCTTCATAGTTAAATTAAAGTCCAAACTTTACATGTTTGACAGGAAGCTGTGGCACGAAAACAGCTGATCTGCTAAAAACAGTGTGGCCAAAAAATGGGCTAAAAATATTATCCTTTGCGGGTATAAAGAACGAGTTTAGCCTGGGTTAAATTGACTCCAAGGCCACTTTGCTTTTTGAGAGAGCTTTCTGCATTAGTTCACAATTCAAAATTTGATGACTTAGCTTTGTTTGGTTTCGTACATTCCACACGTCTCTTTCAAAAAAACTGCAGGGTGTTCCGTACGATGCACATAAAAAGAATTAGCGGTCTCTGGAAATAATGTTTGAACTTTGTGCCATAATTTGGTCACAGTCTCTCTCATTCATTTATATGCAATTTTCGTTACGTTTCGTTGGTTGGTTTTTCGGGTCTAGCACGGATTTGTGGCCTTGGCTATGGAATTTTTGTTTTATTTTTTTTGGGCTTTGTATGCGTCATATCAGAACACGCATACGCAGTGTGGAGGTCAGAGCCATGCTCTGTTTACATTGGCCTTGTGTGTGTGTGTGTGTGTGTGTGTGAAACTTCCGCTTTGGTCAGTTAGCGCAATTTAGCAAGCTGCATAAAAGTTAGCTACGGCTGAAGTAACAGGCAAAGTGCAAAGTCCATTGCAGCTACTTGGCTTTCATTTCAATTTCAAAACTTTAAAAAGCCCGGGCCCGCCGCACACCCCCCTCCCCCCCACACACTCACATGATGAAATGAAAATTATTTCAAATGATTTATATTTCACAACAATTCTCCTTAGCCGCTGTAGCCTAACTGCATTGCAGGTTCCTCTTCCTCTTCCTAATTCACTTTTGCCTGAAAAATATGCGAAAAATTGGCTTGAGTTGAGTTTTTTGCGCATGTTTCACAAATGAATACGACAACGAAAGGCCAAGCTAACTTCGTCTTTGCCGAAGTTTTAATACCCTTGCAAATGTTTTAATACAACAGAGTTTACGAACGTCAGCATTAAAACAAACCATTTTTCTGATAAAAGCCACTTTTCGGCCGATAGTTTCTATGGCAGCTATAAGATATAGTCATCCGATTTTGACAAAATCTTCCAAATCTGTGTAAAAGCGTATAAAACTAATAATTGTCGAAGCGGAAGGCGTTTACATTAAAAACAAAAAAGTTTTCTCACAAAGACCCACTTTTCGACCGATAGTTCCTATGGCAGCTATAAGATATAGTCATCCGATTTTGACCAAAACTTTCAAATCTGTGTAAGAGCGTATAAAACTAATAATTGCCGAAGCGGAAGGCGTTTACATTAAAAACAAAAAAGTTTTCTCACAAAGACCCACTTTTCGACCGATAGTTCCTATGGCAGCTATAAGATATAGTGATCCGATTTTGACCAAAACTTTCAAATCTGTGTAAGAGTATAAAACTAATAATTGCCGAAGCGGAAGGCGTTTACATTAAAATCAAAAAAGTTTTCTCACAAAGACCCACTTTTCGACCGATAGTTCCTATGGCAGCTATAAGATATAGTCATCCGATTTTGACAATAACTTCCAAATCTGTGTAAAAGCGTATAAAACTAATAATTGTCGAAGCGGAAGGCGTTTACATTAAAAACAAAAAAGTTTTCTCACAAAGACCCACTTTTCGACCGATAGTTCCTATGGCAGCTATAAGATATAGTCATCCGATTTTGACCAAAACTTTCAAATCTGTGTAAGAGCGTATAAAACTAATAATTGCCGAAGCGGAAGGCGTTTACATTAAAAACAAAGTTAGTATAAACTTTGCATTAAAACAAAAGTTCACAAAGACCCACTTTTCGACCGATAGTTCCTATGGCAGCTATAAGATATAGTCATCCGATTTTGACAAAAACTTCCAAATCTGTGTAAAAGCGTATAAAACTAATAATTGTCGAAGCGGAAGGCGTTTACATTAAAAACAAAAAAGTTTTCTCACAAAAACCCACTTTTCGACCGATAGTTCCTATGGCAGCTATAAGATATAGTCATCCGATCCGGTCGGTTCCGACATATTAGCAGTGTGCAGTAAAAAGAAGACTCTGTGCAAAGTTTCAGCTCGATAGCTTTAAAATTGAGAGACTAGTTTGCGTAGAAACAGACAGACGGACAGACAGACGGACAGACGGACAGACAGACGGACGGACAAAGCTCAATCGACTCAGCTCGTCGCCCTGATCAAGAATATATATAGTTTATAGGGTCGGAAATGAATATTTCTATGCGTTGCAAACTTCTGGGCAAAATTATAATACCCTTTGCAAGGGTATAATAATTATATATGCGGTCAGCGGAGACAGTCACGACTGGCTGCGGGCAGTGCGGCTGGAACGCCTCCTTCATCCTGTGCTACATGTTCCATGTTCTAGGGGCCATGCTGCTGCATAACTTTTACGGAAATTTGACTCTAGAGTACAGCCACGCCCCCCCTCCTCCAACTCCTCATTTGTGTGCAAAAATTAGTCCAAAAGAAGATGCAAAAAAATAAGCGAGACGAAGCACAACTTGGAAAAGGTTAACAAGCATCAGACAGCCCGGGCAGAAAACTCTGAGGAATTTAAACCAGAACAACAGCAACAAAGCAACAAAGCAACTTATAATTTTTTGGCCACAGCACAACAACAGAAAAAAATGTAGGGGAATGTTAATGAAAAGCAAACGTGAAATAAAATCATAAATTTTGCACAGCTTCATGGAGCGGGGGGTGGCATTAAAATGTGCAAACACATATGACCCAACAGGGAGAGCGGTGGAGGGACAGAGAGTGGACCGGACTGAGTGCATTTGCGGTTGGCCCCCAAATTGTATGCTAGAATAATGCTGTAAGTGGGAGCTGCCCGTGTGTGGGTGTGCGGCTTGGCATTAGCTGGCAATGGAGTCGAGTCTTAATTGGTCAGCTAAGCCAGCGTTGAGCTTCAGCACGGTTGGGATATGAAATGTGAGGGCAAAAAAAAGTAGAATGCTTAAGCAACATTGTAAAATTTTCAAAAAAGATAATTAAATCATTAATAACACTTTCTTCCACATCAGAGCACGAGCTAACGCTTTTGTTTTCAATAATCCTGAATTATTTACTTGATCCACTTTAAACATTGTTAATGGAGCGTTGGGTACTAAAAATCGTAGTCTAAGTTAAAATGACAAGTAAAAGTCAAACTTTAAATAAGTATTATAAACCTTAAATTAATAATTGCGCTTGTTTAACCAAAAGATGGTTAGAACTTTATTCAAATATTTAGATACTTGGATTAGGCATCTACTTACTTATTTGGAGTGCATTTCGCACTGACGTTTTAAGTTTATACATACTTAAATCGAGTTAGGAAAGTACTCGGGGTAAGTATTAAGTATTTACATCAAGTTCGTTTCGGACTCACTTTTCAGTTTTTGAATTCTCGGTTCAAGTTGTAATATTACTTAGATCAAGCATGCAAATACTTTTTTAAGAGACAATCATTTCATTTCAATCATCATTTTCTAGGATCGAAACGTACTAGGCTCAAGTAATAATAGTATTATTTTAAGTATGTTTCATACTTATTTTGTAAGTCCGAAAATACAATATTCAAGTAATCAGCACTTGAAAAAACGTACTTAATATAAGTTTTGAAATTCATACTTGAAGGCAGTAATTGCAGACTCAGTTGACTGTTAAGTTTGAAAATACCTGAGCTCATGTCCGATATATAAAATTTTTCTCTCTGTCAATGTGTATTTATCAATGTGTAATTACATGGAATATCAATCAACAGCAAGAACTAATTAAACCTATTAGAAATAATAATAAAAAAATTGAATACTATTTAATAAATTAAGATAAAGATATCTCGTTCTCAGCTGAAACCGTTGCCTCAACTGAGATCACACCAATCATTTACCACCTTACGATCTTCCACCTCCCTTAAGAATCCCCGGACGTGCCAGTTTGTGCTTTTCATTTACAAACCCTTAACAGGAGATATGAACTATAATGACTGAGACACTGAGAATAAAAATATCGTTTTTGATGATCCACAGGATGCTTTCGGTATCCATTTGGACTGACTGGTTAACTATTCATTTTTTGGGATCCATTGGATATTTTCGAAGTCGGTTTAATTCTGCTTAAAAAGAATATATCAGAAAGAAATATTTCATTGATCTTTATTCTTCATCCTAAGGAGCTGAAAACTGTGAAAAGGATATTTCAAAAAAATGGATTTTAAAGTGGATATTTGAATATCCATTCTACGGGGATCTTTTTTTCTTCGTGTGTCATATCTTCTAACATAACATAACATAACATAACATAACATAACATAACATAACATAACATAACATAACATAACATAACATAACATAACATAACATAACATAACATAACATAACATAACATAACATAACATAACATAACATAACATAACATAACATAACATAACATAACATAACATAACATAACATAACATAACATAACATAACATAACATAACATAACATAACATAACATAACATAACATAACATAACATAACATAACATAACATAACATAACATAACATAACATAACATAACATAACATAACATAACATAATATAACATAACATAATATAACATAACATAACATAACATAGGACATTTCTCTAATTTTCGAAACTTTCACAACAGTAAAGGGATGTATAGAAAATGCGAAAAGGAAATCGAAACTTTAACAATGTATAAAAAGGCGGGGTCAAGAAATTATAAATTCGTTATTCGATTCGTTATCTGTTCGATATTATAAATATCAAATGCCATTATATAGCAAGCTGTGTAGCCTTTGGTGTCGTCTTTTTGAAACCACATAACAACATTTTGGGACTAAAAAAGTTTGTAGTCATCGCACGGTATGAATTGTGATAATAAACTTAAATAAACTGCAAGCGTTGTTCGTTTGTAAGTCGCTTCATAGTTAAATTACTTTACATGTTTGACAGGAAGCTGTGGCACGAAAACAGCTGATCTGCTAAAAACAGTGTGGCCAAAAAAGGTGCTAAAAATATTATCCTTTGCGGGTATAAAGAACGAGTTTAGCCTGGGTTGAATTGACTACAAGGCCACTTTGCTTTTTTGAGAGAGCTTTCTGCATTAGTTCACAATTCAAAATTTGATGACTTAGCTTTGTTTGGCTTCGTACATTCCACACATGTCTCTTTCCAAAAAACTGCAGGGTATTCTGTACGATGCACATAAAAAGTATTAGCGGACTCTGGAAATTATGTTTGAACTTTGTGCCATAATTTGGTCACAGTCTCTCTCATTCATTTAAATGCAATTTTCGTTACGTTTCGTTGGTTGGTTTTTCGGGTCTAACACAGATTTGTGGCCTTGGCTATGGAATTTTTGTTTTATTTTTTTTGGGCTTTGTATGCGTCATATCAGAACACGCATACGCAGTGTAGGTCAGAGCCATGCTCTGTTTACATTGGCCTTGTGTGTGTGTGTGTGTGTGTGTGTAATTGAAACTTCCGCTTTGGTCAGTTAGCGCAATTTAGCAAGCTGCATAAAAGTTAGCTACGGCTGAAGTAACAGGCAAAGTGCAAAGTCCATTGCAGCTACTTGGCTTTCATTTCAATTTCAAAACTTTAAAAAGCCCGGGCTAAAAGTTGTGCCGCCGCACACACCCCCCTCACTCCCCCCACACACTCACATGATGAAATGAAAATTATTTTAAATGATTTATATTTCACAACAATTTTCATTAGCCGCTGTAGCCTAACTGCATTGCAGGTTCCTCTTCCTCTTCCTAATTCACTTTTGCCTGAAAAATATGCGAAAAATTGGCTTGAGTTGAGTTTTTTGCGCATGTTTCACAAATGTATATGACAACGAAAAGGCCAAGCTAACTTCGTCTTTGCCGAAGTTTTAATACCCTTGCAAATGTTTTAATACAACAGAGTTTACGAACTTCAGCATTAAAACAAACCATTTTTCTGATAAAAGCCACTTTTCGGCCGATAGTTTCTATGGCAGCTATAAGATATAGTCATCCGATTTTGACAAAATCTTCCAAATCTGTGTAAAAGCGTATAAAACTAATAATTGTCGAAGCGGAAGGCGTTTACATTAAAAACAAAAAAGTTTTCTCACAAAGACCCACTTTTCGACCGATAGTTCCTATGGCAGCTATAAGATATAGTCACCCGATTTTGACCAAAACTTTCAAATCTGTGTAAGAGCGTATAAAACTAATAATTGCCGAAGCGGAAGGCGTTTACATTAAAAACAAAAAAGTTTTCTCACAAAGACCCACTTTTCGACCGATAGTTCCTATGGCAGCTATAAGATATAGTGATCCGATTTTGACCAAAACTTTCAAATCTGTGTAAGAATTTAAAACTAATAATTGCCGAAGCGGAAGGCGTTTACATTAAAATCAAAAAGATTTCTCACAAAGACCCACTTTTCGACCGATAGTTCCTATGGCAGCTATAAGATATAGTCATCCGATTTTGACAAAAACTTTCAAATCTGTGTAAAAGCGTATAAAACTAATAATTGTCGAAGCGGAAGGCGTTTACATTAAAAACAAAAAGTTTTCTCACAAAGACCCACTTTTCGACCGATAGTTCCTATGGCAGCTATAAGATATAGTCATCCGATTTTGACCAAAACTTTCAAATCTGTGTAAAAGCGTATAAAACTAATAATTGCCGAAGCGGAAGGCGTTTACATTAAAAACAAAAAAGTTTTCTCACAACGACCCACTCTTTCGACCGATAGTTCCTATGGCAGCTATAAGATATAGTCATCCGATTTTGACAAAAACTTCCAAATCTGTGTAAAAGCGTATAAAACTAATAATTGTCGATGCGGAAGGCGTTTACATTAAAAACAAAAAAGTTTTCTCACAAAAACCCACTTTTCGACCGATAGTTCCTATGGCAGCTATAAGATATAGTCATCCGATCCGGTCGGTTCCGACATATTAGCAGTGTGCAGTAAAAAGAAGACTCTGTGCAAAGTTTCAGCTCGATAGCTTTAAAATTGAGAGACTAGTTTGCGTAGAAACAGACAGACGGACAGACAGACAGACGGACAGACGGACAGACAGACGGACGGACAAAGCTCAATCGACTCAGCTCGTCGCCCTGATCAAGAATATATATAGTTTATAGGGTCGGAAATGAATATTTCTATGCGTTGCAAACTTCTGGGCAAAATTATAATACCCTTTGCAAGGGTATAATAATTATATATGCGGTCAGCGGAGACAGTCACGACTGGCTGCGGGCAGTGCGGCTGGAACGCCTCCTTCATTCTGTGCTACATGTTCCATGTTCTAGGGGCCATGCTGCTGCATAACTTTTACGGAAATTTGACTCTAGAGTACAGCCACGTCCCCCTCCTCCATCTCCTCATTTGTGTGCAAAAATTAGTCCAAAAGAAGATGCAAAAAAATAAGCGAGACGAAGCACAACTTGGAAAAGGTTAACAAGCATCAGACAGCCCGGGCAGAAAACTCTGAGGGAATTATACCAGAACAACAGCAACAAAGCAACAAAGCAACTTATAATTTTTTGGCCACAGCACAACAACAGAAAAAAATGTAGGGGAATGTTAATGAAAAGCAAGCGTGAAATAAAATCATAAATTTTGCACAGCTTCATGGAGCGGGGGGGCGGTGCATTAAAATGTGCACACACATGTGACCCAACAGGGAGAGCGAGCGAGGGACAGAGAGTGGACCGGACTGAGTGCATTTGCGGTTGGCCCCCAAATGTATGCTAGAATAATGCTGTAAGTGGGAGCTGCCCGTGTGTGGGTGTGCGGCTTGGCATTAGCTGGCAATGGAGTCGAGTCTAGACTTGGTCAGCTAAGCCAGCGTTGAGCTTCAGCACGGTTGGGATATGAAATGTGAGGGCAAAAAAAAAGTAGAATGCTTAAGCAACATTGTAAAATTTTCAAAAAGATAATTAAATCATTAATAACACTTTCTTCCACATCAGAGCACGAGCTAACGCTTTTGTTTTCAATAATCCTGAATTATTTACTTGATCCACTTTAAACATTGTTAATGGAGCGTTGGGTACTAAAAATCGTAGTCTGAGTTAAAATGACAAGTAAAAGTCAAACTTTAAATAAGTATTATAAACCTTAAATTAATAATTGCGCTTGTTTAACCAAAAGATGGTTAGAACTTTATTCAAATATTTAGATACTTGGATTAGGCATCTACTTACTTATTTGGAGTGCATTTCGCACTGACGTTTTAAGTTTATACATACTTAAATCGAGTTAGGAAAGTACTCGGGGTAAGTATTAAGTATTTACATCAAGTTCGTTTCGGACTCACTTTTCAGTTTTTGAATTCTCGGTTCAAGTTGTAATATTACTTAGATCAAGCATGCAAATACTTTTTTAAGAGACAATCATTTCATTTCAATCATCATTTTCTAGGATCGAAACGTACTAGGCTCAAGTATAAATAGTATTATTTTAAGTATGTTTCATACTTATTTTGTAAGTCCGAAAATACAATATTCAAGTAATCAGCACTTGAAAAAACGTACTTAATATAAGTTTGGCATACTTGAAGGCAGTAATTGCAGACTCAGTTGACTGTTAAGTTTGAAAATACTGAGCTCATGTCCGATATATAAAATTTTTCTCTCTGTCAATGTGTATTTATCAATGTGTAATTACATGGAATATCAATCAACAGCAAGAACTAATTAAACCTATTAGAAATAATAATAAAAAAATTGAATACTATTTAATAAATTAAGATAAAGATATCTCGTTCTCAGCTGAAACCGTTGCCTCAACTGAGATCACACCAATCATTTACCACCTTACGATCTTCCACCTCCCTTAAGAATCCCCGGACGTGCCAGTTTGTGCTTTTCATTTACAAACCCTTAACAGGAGATATGAACTATAATGACTGAGACACTGAGAATAAAAATATCGTTTTTGATGATCCACAGGATGTTTTCGGTATCCATTTGGACTGGCTGGTTAACTATTCATTTTTTGGGATCCATTGGATATTTTCGAAGTCGGTTTAATTCTGCTTAAAAAGAATATATCAGAAAGAAATACTTCATTGATCTTTATTCTTCATCCTAAGGAGCTGAAAACTGTGAAAAGGATATTTCAAAAAATGGATTTTAAAGTGGATATTTGAATATCCATTCTACGGGGATCTTTTTTTCTCCGTGTGTCATATCTTTGCGTTTTATCAGAAATTTCTTACCGATCTATCTATAGCCTTGCCTAACAAATTATGCTCATTACCTTCTTGTGCCTGCTCCCTGCTCTTTTTTAGATGTTAGAAAAAAACTTTAAGCTTTGAACAAACTGAATAAATAAATTAATGAGAAGGCTAATCTAACTATGTCGTATGCCGAAGTTTTTTATCTTAATAAATGATAGCATGAAAATCGCAAATTTTTTTTAACTAATATAAAGTCATTGGAATTCTACCAAATTTTTAAAATCTGGGTTTTTAAGTTTTTGAGCCGGATTTTAAACACAAAACGAAAAAGTGCTAACTATTAATTCTTCATGATAATCTAAGAACCCTATTCAAAGTGTAACAAGTTTGGTGATTTTGTGGTACTATCGATCTTCACCATCTATCTATTCACCAGTGTTCATAATAATCTGAACTGCTACGGAAATGGAGTAATTTTTGCCATTTTTATTTAACTTTCAATACTTTCCGTTTATTTATCCTTCTTCATAATAATAAATACTAATTGTACAAACTTTTATAATTTCTCAATGTTTTGAACCGTTTTACTCCTCCTATTTACCCATCTAAGACTATTTAATAGTCTTTATAAGAATCTTAACTCATAAATGAATTTAGCAAATTTCGAGATTATTTTGAACGTTTGATGAACACCTTCTCCTTCACCCGCAACACGTCTGAGACAGTCTGTTCTAATTAACAATTTTTCAATGGCCTCCATTTACCCGTCTTTATTGACAACTTTTAAATTTTGTGTGAAACATCTTTAATTTCGTACGGACGATTTAGAGGAGTAAAATTTGATTTCGCGTCGCTGTTGTTTTGATTTGTGCAGTTTCCGCAAAGACACACACAAGGGATAGCAGAGGGGAAGGAAGAGGTAGAAAGATGCTGAAGAGGAACAACTGATGGGTTCGAAAGATCTGGGGATCTGGTGCGATCGTGGTATGTGCGCGAGATTTGGGTGAATCTATCTGAGGGGAACTGGGAGCGATATGAGGATCTGTGGGGATCTAGAGGGATTGGGGTATCGGGTGGTTTCGGACGGTGTGAATGAAGATCTGGGTGGCAGCTGCGAGATCTGGCTGAGTCTCGGTGTGGGATAAGATCTGGGTGGTTTCTAAGTGGGATCTTCGCAGGATCTGATGGATCAAGATGGGATCTGAATGGGATCTGGGTGGGATCTGGAACGGATCTGGGTGGGATTTGAATGGAATCTGTAAGGGATCTGGGCGAGACCTGGCTGGGATCAGGGTTGTATTTGGAAGGGATCTGGGCGAGATCTGGGTGGGATCTGGGTAGGATCGGGGTGAGATCTGGGTAGGATCTGGGTGGAATGTGGGCGGGATCTGGGTGAGATCCGGGTGGGATATGGGTCAGGGCGGGATTTGGGCGGGATCTGGGCGGAATCTGGGTGGGATATGGATGGAATCTGAATGGGATCTGGACGGGATCTGGGTCGGATCGGGCGGTATCTTGGGGGGTGAAACATCATCATTTATCTTTCGATCAGCGCATTAAACTTCCTCCACGTTATTTGTCTTCTTTCGAAAAGCGACCTTGCTGATTTATATATCATTGAGAGATATGATTTGATATGTGGTTTGAAAATGAGCTCTTAAATTTATCATCATGTTTCACATCAAAGACTCGTGAGTGCTAGCGACACTCACATCTTTTTTTTAATGAAAATCAAACCTTATTCGTTTATTTTATAAAGAACTGACAAAAAAACGTATAACAAAATTAAAGGGAAACAAATTAAGGAGACAAAAATAAGTAATCAAGAATAAGGAAATCAAAACCAGAAAAACTTTTCTACCTACTATGAAAAATATGAACCGGTCGATAAAAAGACAAGGTGGCCCGCAATATTTATATTTTGGCAAAAGTTACAATACATACATACATAATAAACGTTACGACAAATGGAATTTTTGTTGCATATAAACAAACCCAAATTCTGATCGTATTTGGAAAAGTGCAATCGCGCGATTTTTTATAAAATATTTTGGATTTTTGATTTTTATAATTTTTTCTTCCCAAGAAAATTCTTTTTTTCTAATTTTTATTTTCATAATATTTTTTCCTCATTTTTGCCTTCCCAATTATTTTTGCCTAGTTTTTGTTCTTCAATATTTTTTCCTATTTACAAATTTCTCAGTTTGGTTTTCCTTATTTTTTGCTATTATTAGTAACAATGGTTCAAATTCTTATAGGGAATAAAATTTTTTTTATCGGAAATCCAATGCATACCGAAAAATGAACTGTTCGGTGTGGATTATAGGCCGGAGACATCATTGGTCCGTACTCTTTTAAAGATGACGAAGGCAGAAAGCCAAAATTGAAGAGCTGGACTTGGCTGACATGTGGTTTCAATAATACGTTGCCACATGCACCACAGCACGTGAAACCATAGACCCAGTGTAAGAACTATTTGAGGGGCAGCCTCGGTGAACATTTAAATGAAATAATCTTTAACAATAAGTTATATAAATACAATTGTGGACTCTTATAAAGATTTCAAACATTTTTCTGAATTTTATGTATTTATTTTTAATCAAATCCGAAAGCTGACAAAAAAGCATATCTTTTTACAGACTGCTTATCGAGTTCTAGACTGGTGAAGAGATTGTATATAATTCCAGTAGAGGTAATTTCAGCATCTGAAAGAATGAGAAACACTTTTGAAAGCCTTACTAAAATCAGTAAAAATAATAACAACTGTTTGATTACCTCGAGGGAAACCATGAATCAGTGAAGAATCACTGTAATTAAAAGATGATTTTTTTAATGCTTTGCAAACTTCTGAGCAAAATTTTTAATACCCTTTGCAAGGCTATAAAAAAATTTAATGTACAAAGACTACTGATGGTGGAACCGGAAGTTTCTTGAAACAGCTGTAGTGCCCCCAGCCTCCTTTGTGTTACAAAGATCACTCTATCCCAAGCTGACTAAAATTGAAGAAGCGCTTTCGTATCCCCCAGAGAATACATTTTTCTATCTCACCAGAGCAAACGCTTTGTCAGAAGTATCTCCCGAAGGGAGATAAATTCTTCTGTGCTGCAGAGATAAATTAATGGAAATGTGCAAGTCAAAGAGGAACTTCTTATGAGAATTGACTAGTTAAGTTACATTTACATTACACACAACTTGCCTTTTAATACCCTTTAGTACCAAATTATGTATGGAACTGTAGTTCCTTACAGAAGATATCGTGTATATTGAAGGAAGGAAAGTTTAATTGAAGAATGTCCCATATTGAACAGCTCAGTTAATTTAAAATTGCTTTGCAAACTTTTATCCATCAGAACATACTGTCCCAGCATTCTCCAAGTTAATATATAAATAAAAGTTCCATTTCATTTCACCAACAAAAACACTGATGAAATCTATTTTGATGAAAATATTTTCTTAAGCCATTTTCACCTCAGTTCCTTTTTTTTTGTCCGTTTTGCTGTTATTCCATAGCGAAAGCCAATAAAAAATCTTAATACCCATTGTATAAAATTATGCCATCTAAAGTAAAGGAAATGAAAGCGGCAAAAGCAAGGTGTTTAGAGGAGGCATTAATTTATGCCACCTTTTATGCGAATTTGTTTAAATAAATAATCATGAGGTTGGTGTTTGGTAAATTAAATCATATATAGCATTTATTTTAGTTTTGCACAAGGGTTGGTTGTATTTGCGGATGTTTGCTTTTTGCCAATTATTGTTGATTTGTATTTACAGCGAAAATTAATGTTTGTTAACAATGTTTGTGGTTTTTATTGTTTCAAAATTGTTTAATGTTTTTCTGTATAAGCGACAGCGAAAGTGCGTGTAGTGACGTTTGTGTAGCGAGCGATAGATAGCGACTGATATTGCAAGCCGAGAGAAGCATAGATAAGCTTGTGTGCAAAATCTCGGTTGCCGAACATCTAAGGCAAGATAAAAGCTTTAAGCATATAATTAGATTAACAATAGATAATTAAGCAAAGCAAACAGAGGCTGCCAAAAGGGCAGTTACGTTAAATTTGAAATAAATGTTTTTAGAGTTAGTTCTGCTCCCGACATGCTCCCCCGTTGGAAGAGGCACGCTTCCAAGCGTAGTGGTCTCAAGGGGCAGAACAGCAACCTTGGCAACAGCCCGCTTGACAATGCCACCAGCGGTACGGATGACTGCAACACGAGCGACGCGGTCCTCTCCAAGTATGGTGCTCTCCACTCTGCCAAGACGCCATTGGAGTGGAGGAAGGTTGTCGTCCTTAAGGACAACGATGCTGCCAGGCTGCAAGTTGGGCCTAGCTGTACCCCATTTGGAACGTTCTTGCAGTAGAGATAGGTAACTCGTACTCCATTTGCGCCAGAACGTCTGCTGCATCTGACACACACGCTGCCAACGACTTAAGCGATCGATGTTGAGATGAGTTATATCAGGCTCTTCGATTGCAGAAAAGGAAGCACCAATGAGAAAGTGCCCAGGCGTGAGAGTCTCCAAGTCGTCTGGATTTTCTGAAATTGGACAGAGCGGTCGTGAATTCAATATAGCAGAAATTTCACAAACAAGGGTGCGGAGCTCATTAAAGGTTAGAACAGATTTTCCAACTACTCTGTAAAAGTGAAATTTAGCCGATTTCACGGCAGCCTCCCAGAGGCCACCAAAATGAGGCGAGCGAGGCGGGATAAATTTCCAATCGATGCCAAACGAAACGAAAGCGCTTTGAAGGTCGTTGTTCCGAGGGTCACTGAGAAAAAGGTGCCTCAGCTCCATTAGCTCATTTTTGGCTCCCACGAAGTTTGTGGCGTTGTCGGTCCAAATGTTGCTCACTTGCCCCTGATACTGATGAATCGCTTAAGTGCAGCTATGAATGACAATGCCGAGAGATCTTCTACCAATTCCAAGTGAGATGCTTTAGTGGCGAAGCAAACGAATATTGCAATATAGCATTTTGCTGGGGCCCTGTTTCGGACTTCTGACTTTGAATAAAACGGTCCACAAAAGTCAATACCAGTGGTAGAAAATGGACGATTTGGCTGTACACGATCCGATGGTAAAGGCGCCATGATGTGCTCGACGTATTTCGGCTTTAATCGAAAGCATCGAATGCATTTGCTGATTACGGCTGCAACAGTTTTTCGACCTCCAATAGGCCAAAATCTTTGGCGCAGGGCAGCTAGCAAGCTCTGCGGGCCAGCATGCAAAAATTTAATGTGGAAGAAATCGATGATGGCGAGCGTTACCGGATGATGCTTGGGCAACAACATGGGATGTTTGGCTTCATAGTCTAAAAGCGAATTTTGAAGACGTCCGCCTACTCGCATTAATCCCGAGTCATCTACAAATGGACGCAACGAGACCAACTTGCTCTTTGACGACAATTCCTTCTTGGTGCTCAAACTTCCGTATTCCTCAGCAAAGTGGACCCGTTGAACTGACTTAATGAGGAGAAAGGTACCACCTTTGATGTCGTCAACTGTCAGGGGACCCTTTTTGGCGTACATGACCTTTATATCGCAGCTGCATAAAGCGATATACGTAGCCAAAGACCCTCTGAAGTTTACCAAATGAATTCTGGAACTTGCAGCCGAATGAAATATCCACCTGCTGTGCAACAACCAATGCGTGACGTCTGCGCTCAGGCAAGTCCACTAACTCGGGCGTGCTATTTGGCCATTCATGTTCATCCGAAAGTAAAAAGGGAGGTCCTTCACGCCAAAGATTTGACTCCAGAAGTTCGAGCGGTGTACATCCTCTAGACAATATGTCAGCCGGGTTCAAGGACGAGGGTATGTGGTGCCAAGTTATTCCTTTGGTTCGCTCCTGGATTTGGGATATCCTGTTGGATACAAAAATGTTAAATTCTGATGGAGCATGACGAATCCAGGATAAAACAATAGTTGAATCAGACCAGCAATGAACTGGACATGAAGATGGATAAATTTCGGCCAGGTTAGTGACAAGCTCTGCTAACAAGTGCGCTGCGGAAAGTTCCAATTTAGGGATTGTTAGCGATTTTACGGGTGCAACTCTAGACTTAGAGCAGAGTAAATGAGATGTCACTTTGTTTGGCGTTTTTGATCTGACATATATGCAGGCGCCGTATGCGGCTAGGCTTGCGTCACAAAATGCATGCAACTCATATGTAGATTCAGGCTGCATTACAAAACGAGGAAATTTTAGGCAAGTGACAATAGATATCTGCGAAATATGAAGCAACCATGAGGAATGTAAGGATTGTGGTAGAGCCTCGTCCCAGTTGAGCTTGTCCTTCCAGAGAGCTTGCATAAAGATTTTTAGTTTGGTGATGACTGGGGCTATTAGTCCGAGAGGGTCATAAAACCTAGCGATGGCGGATAATACGGTGCGCTTTGTCGCTGGCTTATCTGGTGTATTATCCGAAAATCCAAATACTAAATTGTCGAAATTGGTATCCCACACCAATCCTAAGGCTTTAGTGACGTCCGTTCCATCGTGGAACTTCAACATTTTCTCTCGATCCGATTCTGGCTCGCCTTTCAAAGCGGCTGGTTCATTTGAGCACCACTTTCTTATTGGAAAGTGGCCTCTTTTTAAAAGTTCCTTCACTTGGGTGCGAATATTCGCAACCTCCTCAATACTGTCACCACCAGATATCAAATCGTCTACATAAAAATGGGTGCGAACGATTTTTGAGGCAACTGGGAAACTGGCTTCCTCATCCAAAGCTAACTGGTGCATAGCACGAATTGCTAAGAATGCAGCAGGCTTTGTTCCATATGTGACAGTGTCCAACGTATAGATTTTGATTTCTTCGCTCGGGTCATCACGCCATAGGATGCGTTAGAGATACTGATCAGGATGAGTTACTAGAACACAGCGGTACATTTTGCAAATGTCCCCGCACAGTGCAACCTTGAAAAACCGGAACCGTAGTAGAGTCATAAAGATTTTCGGCTGAATAGAAGGACCAGTGAACAGCAAATCATTTAGAGAGGGCCAGAAGTCGATTTTGCGGAACCATCGAAAACAACACGCAACTGTGTGGTTGTGCTATCTAATTTTTGCACACAGTGATGTGGCAAAAAGTACTGAGGCGATGAAGTTTGTTTGCTGGATAGGGACATGTGGCCTAAATCCAAGTATTCCTTAATAAAGGCGGCATATTGCGTTTTCAAAAACGACGCAGGGCACGGTCGTATGAATCTCCAAGAGCGTCTAAACTAGTTTTGGCTGGGAGACGCACAGAGTACTGCCCAGAAGCGAGACGAGTGTGGTTCTGTTTAAATAGCTCCTCGCACAGAGTATCCTCATTAGAATCGCTGGAGGTAGAGCCACAACAGTTGTCAATTTCCCAAAATCGGCTTACTATATCGGACAAAGTATCCCTTTCCAACATGCTATCGGGCTCTTTGGCTACTGAAACTAATGAGGAGTGATTCCGACCAGCTAAATTGAGCCCACCAGACACGATCCATCCAAGTCTGGTTTTTGGAGGGTTGGCAGATGATCAGATACCCGAATTTGACCAACGCAAAGGAGGTCAAAGAATAAACCAGCGCCAATGAGCAAATCGATCCGTTGACTTTTATAGAAGAGCGGATCGGCGAAGAACAAGTTGTTGGGTAGATTCCACTCTGTAGCATTCAAGTCGAAATGAGGTTGATAATCGGTGATCGTATGCGTTACAACAGCAGAAACCGATGTGCTGTAAGCCTTATTTCGAGATTGCGCACAAATATCAACCGATCTGTCCGAAGAGAAAGATGATTCACCTATGCCTGAAATTGACATGTTGGCGCGTTGAAATTTGAGTTGCAGCTGACTGGCGAAACGACTGGTGACGAAGTTGATTTGAGATGCGGAGTCAAGCAAGGCTCGGCATGGTACTAATACGCCAGATCGATTTTTGACGTATATAATAGCAGTCGCAAGCAACACGTAATTGGTTTGAGATTTGTTCAAGGCTTTGGGTGGGGGTTTAATCGAGGCTGTAGATACGAGAGAGGAATTTTTGCGAAGTAGGTGCGATAGCAGGTTGAGCAGACTGAGAAGTGATACTGAGCATCCATATGAAGCAACGAATGATGCTTCTGACGACAATGTTTGCAATGACCAGACTTGCACTGCTGCAAACTGTGGCCCTTGCGTAGCAATTTAGACATAAATGCAGTCTTTTCGCTTCTTTGTACCGCAAGTTGGGGGTCAATGCTAGAAATCGTGCGCATTTGAATAGGAAATGATCTTTGGCGTCACACAAATACAGGATGAAGTTATGTTAGATGATGCGATGAATGTACTACGAATGGTTTTGTTAGTAGCTGGTTTTCCCACCTGATTGCTAGGTATTTGGGTTACCATAGCATTCTCCAGATTCTCCATCATGCGGCATCTTTTTCCAAAAGGTAGACATGTCCGTCCATGTAGGCAGTTCATCCGTGCGCAGTGCCTCCTCCCACTTCTCAAATGCGTTTTGATCCAGTTTCGATGATATGAGGTGTATGAGCAAACCGTCAGCAATTTCATCGATTTCTGCCATGTTGTTCAGAGCGCGCAGGTGGGAGTTGACTTTGTCACTCAACTCGCGCAAGCCAGCAGCAGAACCCCTCTCAACACCCTTGATCTCACGTGTGCCTGGAAATGCAAAAGTTTATTATCAAAACGTTTGGTTAACAAATCAATGGCAGTTTGATAATTATCCTCTTTGATCTCCAATGATCGTATTGTGTCCAAAGCAGTTTCTCTCAGGCAGGATCGCAGATGCTGGAACTTTTCCACTTTGCTTAAGTCTTCGTTTTTGTCGACCACCGTGCTGAACATTGAGTGAAAGTCTGGCCAGTCGATACATATACGCACCGGAGAATTTAGGAAGCTGAAATTCAGGCAGCCTATTGGTGCGGGTCACGCACGTAATTGTGGTCTCGGACGCTTTGGGAATTGCAGTTGAATTAACTATGGAAGGCGCACGCAAGCTATTTAGAGCTCGAGTCAGTTTTGATTTGGCCAGGTATAAGCTCTCCGAGAACTTTTCCCGCGCATCGCCGGCCAGCTCCAACAGGTTCAGCTTCTCTAGGCATGTTTGAGCTGAATCAAAATCTGAATACATGCGATTGAGGACTTCGATACGCACTTCCAAATCAGATTCGTCAAATGACGAAATTCCCTCAGTCTCAAAGTACAACAAAGATTCTGTTTTGGCTTTATAAAAATCTAAATCCGTCATTTGGATTTTTTTAATATTTATTTTTAGGTAAATGTTCAAAAATTTAACCGCAATGTCACTCAATGTCACTCACTCGAACACCGAGAATGTTCAGCAATAAAGGGAAAAAAGGAGTAAAAATCAAAATTTGCGCTTTGCTGTATTTATAGGCCAATGACCTAATGCCCGCAATGTCCACGAAAACCGAGAAAGTAAAGCGAAGAGAAATGCAACGGAGCAAGAACCGTATGCGGTTGAGGACAGCGGCAACCGAAAACTCAATTGTATATATGTATGTTCACGCACTTTACATAGGCCAGCTTGACCAACGTCCAACAGTTTGTATGTGCGCGACTGCACCAATGTACCGAAAACTGTTGGTATATGTGTATGTGTGTATGTATGGTTTTTGTCACCGACTTGTGCAAAAACGCTTGTAACACTGTGATAGTCAAAAAAAAAGACAAGACCAAACTCGACGGTTTCCCCCTATTTCGGGTCCTACGAATCGAACTGCATCATTACTTTTTATACCCTTGGAGAGGGTATATTAAAATTGTCCGGATGTTTGTAACGCAGAGAAGGAAGCATCTCCGACCACATAAAGTATATATATTCTTGATCAGCATGACGAGCTGAGTTGATATAGCCATGTCCGTCTGTCCGTCTGTCCGTCCGTCTGTCCGTCCGTCTGTTTCTATGCTATCTCCTCCGTCAGTTTTAAAGCTATCGTAACCAAACTTTGCACGAAGTTTTTTGGTACAAATACGCTGCACATTTGTCGGAACCGGCCGGATCGGATGACTATAGCATATAGCTGCCATAGGAACGATCGGTTGAAAAACTAGTTTTTGTGAGAAAAACTTTTTGTTTTCAATGGTATCGCTCCCAACGCTCGTATTTATAAGTTTTTAATGATTTCACATAATTTCACCAAGCCTTGTCGAAATCGGACAACTATATGGTATAGCTGCCATACAAAAAGTTAGGTCTGAAAAAATAGTCCTAGTGAGAAAAACTTTTTTTGTTTTCAATGTTATCGCTCCCAACGCTCGTATTTATAAGTTTTCAATGATTTTACATAATTTCAACAAGATTTGTCGAAATTGGACCACTATATAGTATAGCTGCCATACAAACTGTCAGGCATATATCAAGCTCAAGGGTATATAAACTTCGGTCGAGCCGAAGTTAGCTTCCTCTATTTTTTGAGTTACAATCATGGTTTCATACAAAATTTTTGTTGAAGTTTTTTCATCGTATGGCAGCTACAAGAAGTAGTCATCCGATCCGGTCGGTTCCGACATATTAGCAGCGTGCAGAGAAAGAGAAGACTCTGTGCAAAATTTCAGCTCGATTGCTTCAAAACTGAGGGACTAGTTCACGTAAAAACAGACGGACGGACGGACGGACAGACGGACGGACAAAGCTTAATCGACTCAGCTCGTCACGCTGATCAATAATATATATACTTTATGTGGTCGGAGATGATTCCTTCTATGCGTTTCAAACTTCTGGGCAAAATTATAATACACTTTTCAAGTGTATAAAAATGTTAAAGTGTTTAAAGTGTTAAATGTTATATAAAATGTTAAGGTTAAGTTTCACTTTTTTCGACATATTGGCTATAAGGACACCCTCAGTTTTGAAGCAATCGAGCTGGAATTTTGCACAGAGTCTTCTTTTCGCTGAACGCTGCTAATATGTCGGGAACCGACCGGATCGGATAACTACTTCTTGTAGCTGCCATACAATGAAAAACTTCAACAAAAATTTTGTATGAAACCATAATTGTAACTCAAAAGTAATGATGCAGTTCGATTCGTAGGACCCGAAATAGGGGAAACATCGAGTTTGGTCTTGTCTTTTTATACCCTTGGAGAGGGTATATTAAAATTGTCCAGATGTTTGTAACGCATAGAAGGAAGCATCTCCGACCACATAAAGCATATATATTCTTGATCAGCATGACGAGCTGAGTTGATATAGCCATGTCCGTCTGTCCGTCTGTCCGTTCGTCTGTTTCTATGCTATCTCCTCCGTCAGTTTTAAAGCTATCGTAACCAAACTTTGCACGAAGTCTTTTGGTATAAATACGCTGCACATTTGTCGGAACCGGCCGGATCGGATGACTATAGCATACTATATAGCTGCCATAGGAACGATCGGTTGAAAAACTAGTTTTAGTGAGAAAACTTTTTTGTTTTTAATGCTATCGGTCCCAACGCTCGTATTTATAAGTTTTTAATGATTTCCATAATTTCATCAAGGCTTGTAAAAATCGGACAACTATATAGTATAGCTGCCATACAAAAGTTAGGTCTGAAAAAAAGTCTTAGAAAAACTTTTTGTTTTCAATGCTATCGCTCCCAACGCTCGTATTTATAAGTTTTCAATGATTCACCTAATTTCACCAAAACTTTTCCAAATTGGACTACTATATAGTATAGCTGCCATACAAAAGTTGGGTTTAAAAACTTGTGTTAGAAAATTTTTTATTTGCAATGTTATCGCTCCCAACGCCTCGTATTTATAAGTTTTCAATATTTCATAAAAATAAATAATAAAAATAAAATAAAAAATATAAAACATAAAAAATATATAATATAATAGGGTTTATAATTTATTTTTTTTTAAAACAATAAAATATTAAAAAAAACTAAAAAAAAAAAATTGTTATTTTATATAGGTGAAATTGGTATAGCATTTCCTCATACTCCTCGGGTTTAGACCGGGCCCAAAATACTGGCCAAAAGTTATGGCCCAAAAACCGCTTTTGCTTTTTGACCTCACTTAAATAGATATAACTCGCGAATGGACCGTCTGATTGCTCATAACCTTATCAATTCCGATAGCCACGAGAGGGATCTAAAGCATTATAATCAATGGTTTGACTAATTTAACGCGATGGCTGAGAAATGCGGCTTACAGAGTTGGCATTTTCAACTTTTTTTGAGAAATTTGTACTTTGACCATCACTGGTTTAACTATTTTATTCTATGCGATTTTTCCTTAAAGTTTGTATTAAAAGCGCATTTAATTCTCCGTCGAACGGTTGTTGTCCCAATGAATTTGGATACCGTTTGACGAAGTTATGCGCGATTTTCTGAGTACACATCGACAATCTAGTATTTTTTTTTAGTGTGCTAACATATTTATGTTTGCTTTCACATAATTGCCCCTAAAAGTAAACTCAGTTTTGATTTGGCGCCAGATTCAAATAATATTTTTAAATACTTAAAATGCATGTATCAACATTTTTTCGCAAATATTAACGGTCTCTGAATACTGTTATTTAGCATACGAATAAATTGAGCTATAGTGAGTAGATGTGGGCTGCAAGTGGTTGTTATTATTTTTTAATGAGCTGAAATTGGCATTTTAAACAAAAGAGCCGTGCACAGCAAGAATCGTATACAGGTAGGCACGGTTAAGGCTTGTGAAAAGCAGATTGCTCTCATGGCGCAACCCTTGCCCACGCCTGGACATATGTGGTCTAATGCAGAGAATTTAGCTGCGGGTTCTATTTAATGATGAACCCCTTTGGTACCTAAGAAATTACTTTTCAAGTCCACAAACAAGGCCCAATGATAACTGTCTAACCACGATTGTAGCGAACCGCGATAAAATACCATGGATGACCAATGATGAAGAATATAAAAATCACTATAACAGGATGGACGAATCTTTAAATACCAAATAAAAACCAAAGTGGAGCACGCCAAGTAAAAATGAGAAGAAAGTGACATCAGCTTGCACTTAAGCAGCGATGGGTAATGCATAGCCCGCTTGGGCCGCGACGCCAGGACCGTTATCCTGTCTAAAAACTCAGAGCATATATTGCCTTCTTTTGAGGCGAGGACCCGCACAAGCTGACGTCGCAACAAGTGTAATTGGCTCGATTTAAAGTAAGTTAAAACAAATAAATCCAAGAGTGTCGACGTCAGCCCGCATAAGCACACAGCGCAGCATGTGCAGTATGGGCGACCTTAACTCGCTTATAAGGGTGGTTTGTGCTGTTTCTACAAAATAGCTTAACTCGCCGCAATAGGTAACATTATTGGAGAGCGTTAATCTTGGCCCAGAAATCGTGAAGCATTTAAGTTTATATATATTTGCATTTTAAGTACTTAAAAATATGATTTGAATCTGGCGCCAAATCAAAACTGAGTTTACTTTTAGGGGCAATTATGTGAAAGCAAAAATAAATATGTTAGCACACTAAAAAAAAATACTAGATTGTCGAGGTGTACTCAGAAAATCGCGCATAACTTCGTCAAACGGTATCCAAATTCATTGGGACAACAACCGTTCGACGGAGAATTAAATGCGCTTTTAATACAAACTTTAAGGAAAAATCGCATAGAATAAAATAGTTAAACCAGTGATGGTCAAAGTACAAATTTCTCAAAAAAAGTTGAAAATGCCAACTCTGTAAGCCGCATTTCTCAGCCATCGCGTTAAATTAGTCAAACCATTGATTATAATGCTTTAGATCCCTCTCGTGGCTATCGGAATTGATAAGGTTATGAGCAATCAGACGGTCCATTCGCGAGTTATATCTATTTAAGTGAGGTCAAAAAGCAAAAAGCGGTTTTTGGGCCATAACTTCAGATTTTGGGGGTCCCCGAGGAAAACCAAGTATGAGGAAATGCTATACCCGACCTGCTCTACAGCGTACGCTATGCCAATACCCAGGTTATTTCGCACTGTAGCACTGTGTTATTTTAACTAAACACTATTACTTTCACGATCACGTCGGGGTCACCAAATGTTTAGAGGAGGCATTAATTTATGCCACTTTTTATGCGAATTTGTTTAAATAAATAATCATGAGGTTGGTGTTTGGTAAATTAAATCATATATAGTATTTATTTTAGTTTTGCACAAGGGTTGGTTATATTTGCGGATGTTTGCTTTTTGCCAATTATTGTTGATTTGTATTTACAGTGAAAATTAATGTTTGTTAACAATGTTTGTGGTTTTTATTGTTTCAAAATTGTTTAATGTTTTTCTGTGTAAGCGACAGCGAAAGTGCGTGTAGTGACGTTTGTGTAGCGAGCGATAGATAGCGACTGATATTGCAAGCCGAGAGAAGCATAGATAAGCTTGTGTGCAAAATCTCGGTTGCCGAACATCTAAGGCAAGATAAAAGCTTTAAGCATATAATTAGATTAACAACACAGTGCTACAGTGCGAAATAACCTGGGTATTGGCATAGCCTACGCTGTAGAGCAGGTCGCGTTTATCACTTCCTCATACTTGGTTTTCCTCGGGGACCCCAAAATCTGAAGTTATGGCCCAAAAACCGCTTTTTGCTATTTTACCTCACTTAAATAGATATAACTCGCGAATGGACCGTCTGATTGCTCATAACCTTATCAATTCCGATAGCGACAGGAGGAATCTAATACATTTTAGTCAATGGTTTGACTAATTTAACGCGATGGCTGAGTAATGCGGCTTACAGATCTGGCATTTTCCATTTTTTTTGAGAAATTTGTACTTTGACCATCACTGGTTTAACTATTTTATTCTATGCAGTTTTTCCTTAAAGTTTGTAGTAAAAGCCCATTTAATTCTCCGTCGAACGGTTGTTGTCCCAATGAACTGTCTAACCACGATTGTAGAGCACCGCGATAAAATACCATGGATGACCGATGATGAAGAATATAAAAACCACTATAACAGGATGGTCGAACCATTGTCGCCAGCTCGCACGGAACAGAAGCGACTGTCGGGCAGTAATAACAGTGGCCGAGATCGTCAGGCATATGTGGTTTACATTTCGGGCCAAAAAAGCTGGTGCTGCTAAAATTCCTGCTAAATTGCTGAAGACTGGTGAAATATTATTAACATCTTTACTTTTAAAAAGAAAACTGTTGAATACATTTTGTCAACCATTGAAAATAAATACTATATACTTATAAGCGAGTTAAAGTCGCCCATACTGCACTTGCTGCACTGTGTGCTTATGCGGGTTGACACTCTTGGATTTATTTGTTTTAACTCACTTCAAATCGAGCCAATTACACAATTTATTATGCGCTGGGTTTTTAGACAGGATAACGGGCCGGGAGTCGCGGCCGAAGCGAGCTATGCATTACCCATCGCTGTTTAGTGCAAGCTGATGTCACTTTCTTCTCATTTTTACTTGGCGCGGTCCACTTTGGTTTTTATTTGGTATTTAATGGTTCGTCCATTCTGTTATAGTGATTTTTATATTCTTCATCATTGGTCATCCATGGTATTTTATCGCGGTTCTCTACAATCGTGGTTAGACAGTTATCATTGGGCCTTGTTTGTGGACTTGAAAAGTAATTTCTTAGGTACCAATGGGGTTTATCATTAAATAGAACCCGCAGCTAAATTCTCTGCATTAGACCGGATATGTCCAGGCGTGGCAAAGCTTGCGCCACGAGAGCAATCTGCTTTTCACAAGCCTTAACCGTGCCTACCAGTATACGATTCTTGCTGTGCACGGCTCTTTTGTTTAATATGCCAATTTCAGCTCATTAAAAAATAATAACAACCACTTGCAGCCCACATCTACTCAGTATAGCTCAATTTATTTTTAAGCTAGATAACAGTATTCAGAGACCGTTAATATTTGCGAAAAAAATTTTGATACATGGAAGTTTATATATACTTGCATTTTAAGTATTTAAAAATATTATTTGAATCTGGCGCCAAATCAAAACTGAGTTTACTTTTAGGGGCAATTATGTGAAAGCAAACATAAATATGGTAGCACACTAAAAAAAAAATACTAGATTCTCGAGGTGTACTTAGAAATGCGCGAATAACTTCGTCAAACGGTATCCAAATTCATTGGGACAACAACCGTTCGACGGAGAATTAAATGGGCTTTTACTACAAACTTTAAGGAAAAACCGCATAGAATAAAATAGTTAAACCAGTGATGGTCAAAGTACAAATTTCTCAAAAAAAATGGAAAATGCCAGATCTGTAAGCCGCATTACTCAGCCATCGCGTTAAATTAGTCAAACCATTGATTATAATGCTTTAGATCCCTCTCGTGGCTATCGGAATTGATAAGGTTATGAGCAATCAGACGGTCCATTCGCGAGTTATATCTATTTAAGTGAGGTAAAATAGCAAAAAGCGGTTTTTGGGCCATAACTTCAGATTTTGGGGGTCCCCGAGGAAAACCAAGTATGAGGAAGTGATATACGCGACCTGCTCTACAGCGTAGGCTATGCCAATACCCAGGTTATTACAATTTTTGGAAATTTGTAGCACTGTGCAATAGATAATTAAGCAAAGCAAACAGAGGCTGCCAAAAGGGCAGTTACGTTAAATTTGAAATAAATGTTTTTAGAGTTAGTTCTGCTCCCGACACAAGGAATGTTCATAATGTAGTTGGAAGGCAATGAGAAAAAAGGCAGGAAAAAATACGAATAAAGTCATGAAAATATATAATCATTGATTTTCTTAATTAAAAAATTTTGCCATTAACTTTTATGTTTATTGGCTTTGGGTGGAGGTAAAGCTGGCTGAGCACTTAATGTGCGCATTATAAACTAATTACAGATTATGATAAAATCAAAAAGGCAAGGAACAAGTTTGTTTTTAGACAAATTTAAAGCCTGTTAATGAGATTTCATTTTAACTAATTGACAACGTAATGCGATTTGTGTAAAAGGATTGTAAAAACTAGCCATTAAGCGGATGCCAATTTAAGGGGTGTAGCAGGACCACTCACCCTCAGCCTCAGTCATTGTTGTTCGTATCAATTATGCAGGCATAACGTAAACAAACATTTGGCAAGAACTTGCAACTTGTGTTTGCCTCCTCAGAATGCAGTAGGTCAGTTACAGGATGACTGAGGTTTACTCTCCCCTTTGCAGACCAGAAAGTTAGCGAGTGAAATTCAGAGAGAGAGTTTTTAGTACACAGCCTCCCTCTCTCGCTCTCTGTGCCTCTCAGTGTCTCTCTTTGGGGTGAAAAGTAAAGCTACAAATTTGTGGCCTTGTGGCT
Organism: Lordiphosa clarofinis; assembly: GCA_018904275.1. NCBI lineage: Eukaryota > Metazoa > Arthropoda > Insecta > Diptera > Drosophilidae > Lordiphosa > Lordiphosa clarofinis. The sequence goes on along the minus strand of JAEIGQ010000477.1, from coordinate 13,829 downwards.
GAGTTCTGGGACTCGGTTCATGTCCTCGTATTACTGGACCAAAATGTCAGTGCTGATTACAACGCGTTGCCATTCGGTTGAAAAGAGCGGACAGAAAATATTTAAAGTGAAAAGGAAGAGGCCCAAGTTAAAGTCAGTGCATAAAATTTAATGAAAAACTTATCAAATGCAATTACAAATGAGGTTCAAGTGTAAATATTGGCCAAACCCCTCCAACAATTACAAATTCTCTTCAGCGTGCCCTCTTAAGTAGGCAATGAAATTTTGAACGCACTTTATACGCGCGCGTGTGTCTCTGTGTGTGTGTGTGAGTGTGCCAAACTCAAAAGTTGCGAAAATTCACTCTACAAAAATGCATTCGAGGCTAAAATTCTTGGCATATTTACATTTAATATGCTCCAGCAGCATTTGTTTGCTGGAATTTAGCGCAGCCCAACAACAACAACAACAGCAGCTACAACAACAACAACAAACAGCATCGTTAACCGAGAAAATACCATTAGGTGAGTCTCAAAGCAATGCCGTCAGGCAGAGGAGACAGGACCAGTACCAGTACCTGAAGCTGTTGCAGTTGTCGCCAGGATTTGTGCCCCACACTGTGTGTGTGTTGCGGCGTGTGTTTGACTGTGTTTGATTGTGTTTGTGTGCGCCGCTGAGTACTGTGTTCTGTAAATCGCTTTCCGGGCACTGTTTGTATTTATGTTTCGCTGCATGTTTCTGTCTGATTGAAATTTATTTAATAGCTGTAAGGGCAAGGAAAAGAATTCATACAGTTAATTTTCATTTGAGAAGTCCATGAGTTTAGATTAAATACTCCCCATGAATTTGTTAAGGTTATGGCTAAGGTTAAGTTTTTGTTGTGAGAATAATTACTAATTTGTTTAGTAAGCTATATCATAATTTCTTAAATTTGTCCTTTTACTTAAATTTTCAAGTTTGTAGTTACGCTCGTGTGTTTTAACTTTACTGTAAATTTTCTTTGATTTATATTCATTTATAGATTAAAGTCTTATGGCTTATCAATGACCAGCTAAAGCCAGAAAGCCACAACTTTGACTGTTGTTTCCATTTGTCATAAACTCCCACTTCTAATTCCGTCCTGAAATGTATAAAAACATTGTATGGTTAGTGCTTTGTGCGCGGTAAATATTTTTAAGATAATTTTTGTAGATTTCTACAGATTTCCAAAGGCATCGACTCACAGAAAAAATTTATCTAGGAGCTTTAGAGAAGGGATTCCTAAACTGTTGTATGACAGATTGCAACCGTTTATACCATAACAGTAAACTCTTACATGATGGTCCACCTTTTAATTTAATTGCATACAATCTTCATTTTAAGTAACCCATCATGAATTATATTCAAGCATCAGACCTTCATTTTATTCGTTCTTAAAAAAACTTGAGCTCTTCAGAGTCCGTGATAACAGAAAGTAGGGCTGTAAGCCCAATTTGTTTTAAACTTAACATTTTAAATTTAAACAGAACAAGTTTTAAGTTGTAAAAAACCCGATCAACTGTGAGCTTAAGCTCGTTTTAAACACATGTCAATCAGGATTTAGAAAGCACAAAAGTTGCATCATTGCAGTAATAAAAAATTACATCCTGGGCATAACATTAACCACCAATTCAGGCCGAACCTATCGAATAGTTAGGCAATTGTACTTGAGCTAACATCTGATACCGACCAGCCTACGGCTGCTAATTGCACAATCATATTTAATACCATCTGAAGTTTAACTGTTTGGAAACTACAGCCAATTTTAAATTAGTAATTTCGGCCACATAAGTGAACATGCAGATAACAAATTTGGCATGTCCAGGCGATCTTGGGTCAAACTTAGAAACTTCACAGAATTATTGGGACTGCGTAGACTGCATACTTTCTTGATAAGTATGACTTTGCTGCTCCACAATTTTAAAAGATTAATTAGATGCAACATTTGCATCATAAAATTAGTTGGGACTTTTACGTCAACTTGGTTATCAAGTAATCTGTTTAAGAATGAAATCTTCAACAACAAAGTGTACTGTGAAAAAATAAGCTGACATCACCAGCCCAGTCCCAGGTCATGAGATCAACTAGTTACATATAATTGTCAGTGCTGATAAACACTTCGTTATCTTTTAGGAAAGGAAAAATAAAAATAGAAAGGATGCTATTGAGCTATCAAGCACATTTAGTTGTTATATGTGTCTTGGTAACTGTGGTATAGTGGGTAAGGTATGAGACTGAAAGTCAGACAGACAGAAAAATGTTTTTTGTTTTTATTTATTTATATACCCGTTACTCGTAGAGTAAAAAGGGTATACTAAAGTCGTGCAAATGTATGTAACAGGCAGAAGGAATCATTTCCGACCAAATAAAGTTAGGTTAGGTTGCGATGGCTGAGAGCGACAAGTCGCTCTCCCACTTAGGCCACTTTGGCCCATTGCGATATGCCATATTTATTCCCTGTTAACCCTTTTTAATACTGAGGGGGGTCCTCATTACTGAACCATTGTGTGGACAGAATAAATTTGAGTAGAGCTGGGATCTCTAGCCCGGATGTCTCCGAGAGGTTGAGTATCAGAGGTTGACCAAGTGTCCTGAGTCTCCTTCTACTCAAGGCGGGGCAATGGCACAAAAGGTGTTGTACCGATTCCTCCTCTTCTTCGTGTCCGCAACTTCTGCAAAAGTCGTGGTTGAAAATGTGGTGGGGTGGTTGCCTCTGATCGCTGTTGCTGTTGCTGGTAGGGGGTGCCGACTTTTCACTTTTTAAATTTTATAAAAGTAGGGAGCCAAATAAAAAACGTCTTGTCGCTTCAGTTCTCATTCACAGTATGACCCTTTATGGTTACTTCAAAAATCCAATGTAACAAACTATACATATAACTTAAACAACTAGATATAACTAAAAGTTAGGGACGGTGGAACCGAAACGAATCTAAACATCCCGCCGCCCTTGCAATATAATTGCGAAATAAGGTACTTCATGTAGGAACTTCACAGGTGGACTTCAGTCTTTCTTATAACTCTAAGTATTATATAATTATTCTAAAATTAGGAACGACAGGAGCCGGACAGTATCCAACCAAATACTGTGCTATGCGCCACTGGAAGGCCTGATGTACTAGGGAGAACACCAGCGCGAATCACATCCCCATAGACGTCTGCTCCTAGTACCAGTGCAACCGTGGAGGGACGATAAAACGTTTCGTCGGACAGAGAGATATGGTCGAACTTCTCCTTCACCTTGGGATCGATCGGAGCGGAAGGCGTTCGAAGGTGTAATTCCGGATCGACCTTAAGAACGACTTCCAACCTGAACTCCTTGCTCATTTTCGACCGGAGCACTGCTGTACAAGCTTCTTCTGATCCGATGTTGACTGTTTTCAACCGAAATGCCCGTGCCAGGGAAGCATTAATCCGCGACACTGGCTCGCAGGGATCGATCAAACCTCGGGTGTCGTATGAAGTCGATCCGTTGTCGACAATAACCGTGGCAGTTGGTAGCACTTGTGGATTCTTGTGTTGCAGCAGTGTGGTCAATGAGGGAGCCCGGATTGGGGTTTCAGGTTGAGAGCGAGGACGTTGGATAGGTGTAACCGGCCGGGAACGAGGCTGTTGGGTTGGTGATGCCGTCCGTTGGCGAGCAGGACGAGTATGATCCCGCATATGGAGAACATTTATCGTTGCTTCGGCAAGAGCGTCCAGAGTGCTCATGTGCCAAGCAATTCGGACAATATTGGTTGGCTATGACCGATCTCAGCCGCTTCTCCGCATTTAGTCTCAAAAATCTTTTGCACTTCTTCAAGGCGTGGATGCCTCGGCAGATTCGGCAGCGGTAGGACTGAGTACCTCGGGAACATCTGCTTTCATTGGCATAGCTATCGGTCTTGCGTGGACGGGGGGTCATCGTGGATGAAGTGTTGAGTGGTCTATCGTAAAGTAAAATATAATGGATTAGTAAGTTTCTTTAATTACGGAAATTAACAGACATGTAATAGGATTGGATTTCTGTTTCTATTGGAAGGAGGACTACTTTTGCAATTGGCCGTCTGATAATACCGCGGGTAGTGGAAAGATCTACCACACGGACCTTATCGTCGGCACCAGGATAAGTTTTATGGACTCGAGCGAGCCGCCATTCATGAGAAGGAATATTGTCCTCTTTGATAATAACCATGTCCCCAACCTCTAGGTTCTTCATGGGATACTGCCATTTGTTGCGTTTGTGAAGCTCATGAAGATATTCGCTTTTCCAGCGTGAACAAAACTGTTGGCTCAAAGCACGGAGACGCTGCCATCGATTAAGAATGGAGGCTGCTGCTTGCTTGATCTCAGGCTCAGTTGATGAGAGCAAGGGACCCCCAATAAGGAAATGACCAGGACTTAAGGCCAACGGATCCGTGGGATCTTCAGACATCGGAGAGATCGGTCGGGAGTTGAGGCAAGCTTCTATTTTTGCCAATAAAGTGGACAATTCCTCGAAAGTGTATTTTGCGGAGCTCATGGACTTGTAAAATAGTGACTTAAAGCTTTTTACACCAGCTTCCCACAGACCACCCATGTGAGGAGACCCAGGAGGGATAAACCGCCACACCAGATTGTGATGGCTATATGCGGACGTGATCTGTGTGCTGGAAGCTTGGAGGAAATCGTCTGCTAGCGCTCTGGAAGCACCCACAAAATTCTTGCCGTTATCGGAATGAATTTGATGTGGGCAACCCCGCCTTGCTACGAATCTAGCAAAGGCTTCTAAGAACTTTTCTGTGGTTAAGTCGGATGCGGCTTCCAGATGTATGGACTTGGTGCTAAAGCAAACAAAAACACAAACATACCCCTTGGTAATCCGGCATGCTCGGCCTGTAAAACTTTTGATTTCAAAAGGACCGGCATAATCCACCCCGGTATATGTAAATGGTCTGGAAAACGTTACTCTTTCGGAGGGAAAGTCACCCATCAGTTGCGTTTGGAGTTTCTTTTTGTGGATGACGCAGACCTTACATGAGGAGATGACGGCCTTGACTAAGTTACGTAGTCTTGGTATCCAATATTTTGCCCTTATAAGCCGCATGACAAGCTGGTTTCCCCCATGTAAAGATATACGATGAGTAAATCTTACCAGCAGGCGTGCTATCGTGCTCGATGCTGGTAGTAGAATCGGATGACGCTCATTGTAGGTCATTGATTCAGATGATTGGACTCGGCCACATGCTCGCAAGGTGCCATTCTTGTCCAGGAATGGATTCATGTTTAGGAGGGAGCTTGTTGATGGTAGGGGCTTCTTTTTTAGAAGGTAGGAATATTCCTCTGCGTATAAAGATTTTTGGCTGGCTGTAATAACAGCTTGGAGTGCATCAGCTAGCTCAGCACTACTTAGCTGTTTCGCTAAAGGGGCACTAACCCCTTTTGCAACGCTTGATGAAACGAAAAGCATAGCTGAGCACGCGCAACGCTCGTCCGAGGTCTGAGAACCGGACGAGAATGTCGGAAGGAGACGATATTGCTACGTGAGCCTTAACTGTTCGTTGCTCAAGACTGGTTTCTGGAGGTGTAACAGTCGGAGACACCCAACGTTCTTGTGGAGATCTCAACCAAGCGGGTCCATGCCACCACATGTCGTTGTCTATTAATTCCCCCGCACTTAGCCCTCTACTTGCTAGGTCAGCGGGATTGTCCTCGGAACGGACATGGTTCCATCTTTCTAGGTTACTACAACGAGCTATTTTGGCAACACGGTTGGCCACGAAAGTGGTCCAGTCACATGGAGGCTTGCCTAACCAAGCAAGCACGATCGTCGAATCTGTCCAAAAGAACATTTCGCACAATCCGAGTGGCAGCAGCGGAACAATTGCCTCTGACAGTTCAGCCAATAGGACTGCTCCGCATAACTCCAGTCGAGGCAAGGAGATCGTTTTGACTGGCGCTACTCGTGTTTTAGCGGTGAGAAGTATGCACGAAATGTTCTGTTCTAGTTCTACGCGAACATAGAGAGCGGCGCCATATGCGCGCTGGGAGGCGTCACAAAAGCCATGGAGTTGAATTCTTGCTTTTGGACGAATGCGTACCCATCGTGGGATTTGGATCAAATTAATCTGATTGAAGCTCCGCAGGAAGTTTTGCCAAGTTTGGAGAAGTTCGCTAGGTAGGTCATCATCCCACCCGAGTTGCTTTAGCCAGATTTCTTGCATGAATATCTTGGCCTGCACGACAAACGGAGCCAGCCAACCTGCTGGGTCGAACAACTTCGCGATTTGGGATAGGACTTCGCGTTTTGTATAAGAGGATCTGGACTCAAGTTCGGATACAGTAAAGTAGAATTCGTCAGTGGTAGCACGCCACCGAATCCCTAAGGTTTTCGCTGTACTAGCATCCTCAAGCTCGAGGAAGTCTGCATGTAGGAGATGATCAGGTTGTATCGATTTTAGAACGCTCTTATGGTTGGAAGTCCATTTTCGCAAGGGAAAGCCCGCTGAGTTAAGGGCTTCTTGCAGCTCGCGGATCATTGCGATTGCATTCTGCTCTGTGTGAGCACCTGCCAGTACGTCATCTACATCCATAGCTGACCTAATGATCTCACTTGCTAGCGGATATTGATTCTCCACGTCGTCCGCAAGCTGTTGGAGAACCCGAAGAGCCAGAAACGGTGCACAATTGATGCCAAATGTCACAGTGCTGAGCTCGTAGTCCCCAAGCTCACCACTTTTGTCGCGAAATAAAATACGTTGGAAGGGTCTATGCTGCGGAGTAACCAGAATTTGGCGATACATTTTTGTTATGTCTGCGTTAAAGACAAATTGGAAACAACGCCACCTTAACAGTTGGATTGTTAAATCGGCTTGGAGTATTGGCCCCGGATGGAGAGTATCGTTTAAGCTAACTCCATTCGTGCTTTTACAGGATGCATTGAACACTACGCGCACCCTTGTGGTAGTGCTGTCTGGCTTGATAACGGCGTGATGGGGCAAATAGAAATTTTGGGAACTATTACTCAATGAAACTTTATGCATATGACCCAGATCCAGATATTCTTGGAGCACTAAGTCATACTGGGCCTTCAACTGCGCGTCCCTATTTAAACGACCTTCGTTTTTTAAAAATTGGGAAAGCGCAATGGATCTAGAGTGGATCAATATGTGCTGGATTTCGGAAAGGAAGAGAAACCACATATCGACCCGAATCATCCCTTTGAGTTGTCTGCCTGAAGTATTCTTCACATTTAGCATCGGATTCGTTCACCGGTCGTACCGGTAGATCCTCCACCTCCCAAAACTTTGTAAGGAGATTGTCTAGATGATCTTCTGTGCTGAGTGAGATTTGCGTTGAGAAGGATGCTATGGATTTAGCGGTATCCGATGGAACTGGGCCAGTAATTACCCAGCCAAATATGGTCTCTTGCCCCATAAGAGTACCACAAATATTAGCTCGAAAACCACTTAGAAGAATCGATGGGAGGATATCAGCGCCAATAAGCACGTCAATCGATGAGCTTTTCGAAAAGGTTGGGTCGGCCAATTGAATGTCGGGTAGATTTCGCAAGGCGTTGGCAGGAATTGTACAAGATGGCAAGTTTCCTGCCAGGCGTGGGAGGACATATGCCGATGCTTCGATGCGCATTCGCGCTCGATGGGGCGAGCTCAAAATTATATGGCATAACTTTTGCGTTTGTGCTGCAACCGTCTGGTTCAGCCCCGAAACTTGCGCTTGCACAATTTGAAAGGGTAACTTGAGAGTTTTAAAAAATCGTTCGGAGATAAAGGTACCTTCGGATCCTGAGTCGATTAACGCTCGGGCCGTATAAGTAGTACCTTGATGCACGATATTGATGAGTGCCGTGCCTAGAAGAACACCTTGTGTATTGGAAACAAAGTAATTCTGAACGTTTGTTTGAGAAGTAGAAGTGGACTGTATATCTGATGGATTCTTTGTAGTGTTGACTGCTGCGAAAGGAGCTGGAGTGGTGTCACCACGATGGAGTAGTGTGTTGTGACGACCCTTACACGTGTAGCAATTATGTGCACTTGTGCATTCACGGAGTTGATGCCCTCGTGCAAAGCAGTTTAGGCATAATTTCTGTTGGCGAATGCAATTACCCCTTTCTTGGACGGTCATTTGGAGAAACCTGGGGCAAACACGAATCGGATGGTTCTCCTTTGAACAGATTTTACATTTTTGGGTCTTAACGTTGACTTTTGTCTCAAAGGTGTTAAGTCTTTTGGATGGAGCACTATTGTGAGCAGGTCGGACTGACTGAACGGTTAGCGATGGCTTAACGTCTTCAATTGCCTCTAAGGCGCGATAGCGCTCACTGAGAAAGTCATTCATTTGCTGCCACGTTGGAATTTCAGCCTTATTGGGAAGTGACTGTTCCCACAGGGATAACGTTGACGTTGGCAATTTGCCAGAACAAAGGTAAACCAGCTGACCATCCCAATTCGTTGTCGGGATTTTGGAGTGTTCAAGCGCTGTCAAGCACCCCTGGATGGTGCTTTGCAGTTCCTTTAAGGCTGGGCCTGTTTCGACTGGAACTGTTTTTAAATTAAAAAGGATTTTAAATTGGCTATTTACTAAGAGACGTTTGTTCTCAAAGCGTTCCTTTAATGTATCCCAAGCGGTTTGGAAACCCTCATTGGTAAGAGGGGACTTGGATACGATCGCCTTTGCCTCACCACTAGTCTTTGCGTTCAGGTGGAACAACTTTTCAACTGAGGTCAGTCTAGGATTTTTTATATAAATGGCCTCAAATAAATCCCGGAAGGTTGGCCATTGCACATAGTCCCCATTAAAAACCTCAGTGTCGCATGGCGGAAGATGTAGGCCCTTGAATGAGGGGGTTCCTTCTGGACCTGACCCAGATTGCCGTAACAATGCACAGGCTTCTTCAATTTTGTCATCCAGACTTGATGAACAGCGTTCGTATACAACATAACATTGTTCATACTTGGCCTGCAAGACCGGAGAGGAGTCGGATGTTGCAGCCAAGGAACAAAGTTCGTACTCTTGCTCAATCTTTTCCCATAATGCTTGAACTTGTTTATAACGGACTTTTAACATGGACAAAGTGACCTTAGTAGCCGATGGGGTGTTTACTTTAGCTTCGAATTGGGTAAGCCTGTCACTGGCAGCAATAAAACTATCTAGAGACATTTCCTTTTTGTGTGTGAAGAGCTAGCTGCACTCGATCTCGTGACTCGCAAAGGAAATTACCAACTTTTTCAGTTCCCTTGGAGTCTGATTTAGACGGAAGAGATGGAGTACTGCTCTTTGGCAGAATGGGAGAGGAAATGTTCTTGCTGTCGGAATTAGATTGTACTTTAAGCTGCTTTTTATCACCCGGAAAACTCATTCGAACTACAAATATGTGACGGAGTCGGTCTGTGCCTTGGCCTTTGTAGCGACAGAATAGCGGAAATTAGTAACCCTTTTATTTCTATGTTCAATCCCCTTTTTGTAAACGGAACCAATATAGTTGAACGATGTATATATAATATATTTTAAACTGTTTAAATTTGTATTTGTATGTGTGAAAAAATTTACTTTGATTTTAGTTTATTTAATTTTAATTTATTTAAATGTAGCGGATGTAGATGCTTTAAATTTTCATGGAAGACAAAATTTTTTTTATTTTTTTTTTTTATTTATTTATTATTTTGGAACAAGTGGAATTTGGAACGCTTTATTTAAAAAGCGGTGCAGAGGGCTTCATCGATCTCGATAGCTCTGCACTTATCGATAGGCCTGTGTGCAAATATATATATGACTGTGTATGTATGTATGTGTGTAGAAATGTATGTATGTAGATATTTAATGTTTGTATAATTGTTTAATAAATGTTCACAGGGATTGGACAATGTTAGCAGCCAAGTTGGAGATTGTTAAAATGCTAGTGTTATGTGGAGGCTTATGTGTATGATGGGGATTAAATGTGTGGATAATAATTTTCTGCGCCAATTTTGTAAGTGTGTGTGTGTGTGCCGGCAAATATAATTGCCATTTAATTATGCAAATAAATATCCCGTGGATCGACAGGTGCGTCTGCGCAATTTTCGTAGACGTAAATTGTTGATAATGTTTGGATGTGTGTGTGTGTAAGTGAGTTGGAAATGCGGGTATGGAAATTCACTTAAATTTGGGGGTTGTATTTTTTTTTGCATACATATACATATATTTAACACCAAATGAACAAAGTTGGTGTGGAAAAATTAAAATATATGTATGTATATGCAAAATGGCTGCCACCTTGAGTGGCTGGAAAATAGTTGGCACTTAACTTTTTTCTCGTTCGGAGGATCCACCAATGACTGTTGGGCTTAGGGGGAGACTTCTGTTGTCGTCTCAGGCTTCTATCCGGTTTGATGGACCAATGTAAATGTGGTGGGGTGGTTGCCTCTGATCGCTGTTGCTGTTGCTGGTAGGGGGTGCCGACTTTTCACTTTTTAAATTTTATAAAAGTAGGGAGCCAAATAAAAAACGTCTTGTCGCTTCAGTTCTCATTCACAGTATGACCCTTTATGGTTACTTCAAAAATCCAATGTAACAAACTATACATATAACTTAAACAACTAGATATAACTAAAAGTTAGGGACGGTGGAACCGAAACGAATGACGCCTAGGCGTTCTGCGTGTCTGCCAATGAGACAGTGACCTGTAAGGGTCCCTACCAGAAGTGCTATGTGGTTTCTTCTGTGACGTAAAAGTGTGTTAGTACGTTTTTGGTCGAATGTTGGCCACGTAAGCCTCGCCACTGCACAGGAGGAAAGGGTTTTCCACCGATTCGTAGCGAGACGAAGTGTTTCAGCTTTAATGTGAAGCTTATATGTCGCCATAGGAATCCCTATCGTGCTCCTCTCTGAAAGGAGCTCGATGGTGGTACCTATTCTGGCCAGTTTGTCCGCAGACTCATTACCTTCTATGTTGCGATGTCCAGGCACCCATATAAGGTGTATACTGAAATGCCGTGCGATCTCATTCAGAGATGAGCGACATTCCGTAAGTGTTTTAGCATTGTTGGTGTGTGAGTCAAGTGCTTTTAAGGGCGGCTTGACTATCTGAGTATATAAATACATTTCCTTCCTTGACCGTGAGTGTTGTAAGGTAGGTGGCAGCTTCCTGGATGGCTATCACTTCCGCTTGGTACACACTACAATGGTCAGGAAGGCGGAACGATAAGTTCAAATCTAGGTTGGGAGAGAAAACTCCCCCTCCTACTTTTTCGTCGAGCTTAGAACCATCAGTGTAGATGTTAATGGCGTTAGCTCTGCTGTGCACAGTGGTTGCTGCCATAGGCCAAAAATCAAAAAATGAATGTTTAAATTTTCAAACCGTAACTGCCTTAATTAACAGCTAATTGGTCAAGCTTCACAGTGGCATACTTATTATGCTTTGATTATAACGGTGCTTTCTTAAAATACCATCGAAAGTGTGACCTTTTCTTCATCTGTCTTGTACAGTGCACGCCGCTCGCTGCCACATGCTAATTTTGTTAAATTAAATTTTTGCATAAAAGCTATATTAAGTCAAGTTGTGTAAAATGGATATTGTTTATAAAGGTATTGACTTAACTTCTACAATTCAACTTAAAAAAAGTTCGTGTTTAATTTTGTGTAAATCGTTGTTTTAGATTAGTATATTTTTGTGTTTGTTTTTGGTTCGAGTGTCAAATGTTTAGTTAAAGTTTTAAGTGCGTCGCCCTCCTCAGCCCTCACAATCCTTTATGACATATTGTTTCTTAATACTTTAAGATTTTTAAAATGTAAAGTGTTCTTGCTACCATCCGCTCATGCGCGTGTACTAATTTGTAACGTAATGCATGTTTTTTCTCAATTTTGTATTTGCGTGACAGACAACGGCGTTGCCATGGGGGCGGCGGCTCACGGAGGTAGTGATGGGGGTCATGGGGGCAGTGGGTACTTGCCCCCCAACATCATAGATGAAGGGCCCTGAACGCCGCCCGGGTTAACCATACATAACCAGCTTTATGTTTTTTGTTTTATGTTTTGTGCCATGGTGAAAGACCTTAAACATGAGGGTTACAAAACCAAATCTGGAGGAGTTGCAAATACATTTGGAATACATTTGTAAAAAATTAGAGCTGTTTTGGAAAAACTGCAGGCGCAACAGATCGAGACTTTTGAATAATCATTTTGATTGGCTTGTTTGTAAAGAAACCATTTCTTTAAAATATGAAGGGCATCTAAGAGTGTCCAATTCGAGTTATTTATATACCAAGTTTCAAACCCTCAACTCTATTAGAAGTATTTTTGACCGCACTCTCCATATAAGCGCAACCACTGTGCTATGGCAGCTATAACCTTATAGTCCTGATTTTTACTGAATTTTCCCAGGTTATATACGAAAATTTAAAAAGTTTGGTTGCAAGAAAATGAAAAACAAAAGTTTTTCATATAAAAACTCAATATCAAACCGATTGTTCATATGGCAGCTAATGATATAGTCGTCCGATCTGGCTGATTTTTACATATTATTTAAGGATAAATATAAAAAAAAATTTGCGCCAAGTTTCAAGTCCTTACCTCAAGTAGAAGTATTTTTGGCCCGCTCTCCCCATACAAGCCGGACCACTGTGCTGTGGGGCAGGTGGTCCCAATCGTTTCGGCTTGGGATATAGACGTCGTAAAATTTGTCGAACGTCGTTTGTGGTATACAGTCTGTAATTAATGGTATACCCGTTTGGTCTTCGAGTATGGAGGCGTGTCCCGAATTGCCCCTGTTCCAGGTATCGGATTCTTGTAGTCATAAGGCCGTTGTGGTAGCCATTTGCTTAGCTACGAGGTCTAGTGGTAGAAGGTGAAGAATAGTATTTAACGCTTCCGTTGGTGTCGTTCGGAGAGCGCCGCTAATACAAATTTCCGCACTTCTCTGTACTTTGTGCAGATTGTTCAGGGCTGATTGTTTCCGAGTGCTGGCCACCATACTAGAGCTCCGTAGAGTAGTATGGGGCGTACTACGGCTATGTAAAGCCAATGTACAATGGATGGGGAAAACCCCATCTGCGCCAATGGCCTTTTTACAAGAGAAAAGAGCAATGGTTGCTTTTTTATACGTTCATTTATGCTTGTCATTCCAGAGTAGTTTCTTATCTAGAATGACACCCAAGTATTTGGCATTGTCACCAAATACGAGGCTTACTCCGTTGATTTTAGGCGGGATAAGATCAGAATTTTGTACTTTCGGGTGAAAAGCACTAATTCCGTTTTAGCCGGGTTTACGCCTAAGCCACAAGATTTTGTCCACTGAGCAAGTGTTGTCAGTGCGGTCTGCATGAGGTCACACAGAGTTTGAGGAAACATTCCACATTTGTAGATGGCAATATCATCCGCGTAGCCAAGGCGTTAGGTTGGACGTTATTGAAGGCACCCTATGTCGAGAAATGCTACTAAAGAGAAGTTCTTACTCCAAGTGATCTTTCAATCTTGAGACCAGGGGAGTGTAGGGCGGTTTCAGTAGACCTACCCTTGCTGTATGCAGTTGGGTGTGTAGATGAGCGGGACTACTAGTTTGCCCCAGGTGTGCATCCATAAGTCTCTCGAGAGTTTTAAGAAGAAACGAGGATAGGCTGATTGGCCTATAATCGTTTGGTTTCACAAGTGAAGCTTTGCCAGCTTTCGGCATGAATATTACTTTAGTTTCTCTCCACCTAGTGGGGATGTAGTTGATCTTGAGACAGCTTACATAGATTGTGTAAAGCCAGGTCTTGTGTACCCAATGGTTTGTTGTAGTTGGGCAGGATATATGTTATCGAGACCTGGCGACTTAAATGGTTCGAACAATCGATAGCCCATTTAATTCTGGTCTCCGTGACAATGGTTTTGTCGTATTGCAT
>JAEIGQ010000476.1:0-49908 GCA_018904275.1 Lordiphosa clarofinis | reverse complement strand
TCCCGTGAAGCAGAGTTTCCAATTAGACATTATCTGACTAATTCGATCGGTCTGGGTTGAAGCTCATAGTATTATCGGAATCTTCACCTGTTGTGGCTGTCCAAGGTTAGCTGGTTTCTGACCATGGATCTGTGAGCTTTGTAAGGGATTTATTGGAAGCTAAGGGTTCCATTGGCTGCAGATACCAAACCGTTAGTTACTTGACAAGGGGTTAGCTTCAACATTTGAAGTTGAAAGTCGAAATATTTGATCGAGCGCTTGCTGTTCAATTTCAGCAGCGGTTTGCATTTGAGCGGGGAACCTACTCGGAGTCGGACTTTGAAGCAGCTCTGAAGCCCTCGAGAGATAGCCTGAGTAATATTTTCTGTTTGCTCAGCCATAGTTCTCTCGCGATAAGCTGGCCTCTCTGCTGTGCCATAGCTGAGGCTATTGCTTCTGCTATAGCCTGTTCAAGGGTTCTTGTTTAGACTGAAAACATCCCAGAGGGTCTGCAGAGGCAAGAATTCTGTGCTATTTTGGCTGTTGTTATTTTGGTCATTCATGGCTGATTGCAATCCTATTGTCTTCTTTCTTTTTCGAGACCCTAGTTAAGGGTTTTGAAGTCGATGGACAACGACCTTTCAGGGTGGAAGACGAAGTGCTTAAGTCTTCAGATGAGGCTGAGTGTACTTGCTCTAAAGTCTGCTTACAATGGGCAAAATTTCTTCTTGCCGACTTGGTGTTAAGCAGACCTATGAAAATTATGGCTACAACTTGTAGTTAATAATTGGGCATGGTACGCATAACCTCTACAAATGCAACAATGCTTCCCAGTATCGTCCAAAACCCGATCAAATCTTCCGTGCTATGAACTTAGGGCATTTCCTAAGAGCTAAGATATACGTAGAACTGATAAGCCTAATAGATAGAACTAAAATATCAAAAAATTTTGTTTTATGTGAAAAGAGAAACTCAAATCGCAAATTACTCAACAGTAAATCAATATTCATAATATTGAGGGAGCCATGCAAACGCTTAAAAGAACTGAAAAACTATTTATTCAATGTGTATTAGCGTTTGTAGTTATAAACAAGATACTCATAAAAGGGGAACTAGTAACGCCTAAATAGTAATAGTGCAGGTCGTGGTTTAGCCACGTATACCCTCTTAACACCCATATTAAACCTACTAATTCACAAGAGGCAGAATTTCAGCAGATTTCTTAGCTATATAGGACACTGACTGGCAAAAGACAACAACTCAGTTCCATTTTAACTAGAAAACCAACCAAAATCTGAAAGTGAAGATTGATTCGACTTCGAACTAAACCGAAAAGAAAGCGATAGACGAGGAGAGGACTGCTGACTAGATAACAAGCAAATGCATTTGACTAGATAATTTTAACCAGGAAGGGAGTAACTGGGTTGAGGTGTAACCTAGGGATGACCGTAGCTCGAATCTCAAGTATAAACAACACCACCATTTTCAACTACAGGTACACAAGGATCAGATGGCTTATATAAGTGACAGCGGAGTTATAACCAATCAGCTTATAACACATCCTTGAGTCAGCATAAACGCATGGTCTATTGTTCTCAAATACTAGGCCCAAGGAAGTACTAAATACTAATTACATGGTATCCAGTACTGTGAACAAAAGGTAGGACAAAGGGTGTGACGAAAACTAGGCATTCGGTTCGAACAAGTTTTAAAGTTAGATGACATGAGCGATCGGGTCAGGCCGGATCTAATGGCCCGTTGGGCGCCAAATAAAATTAGCTAGCATGCAACGTTGCAACGAAATGTTGCAGGCACTCGAGCTGGAGGTGTAGCTGACTTGGAGGGCCACGCTTGTTCCGCTGGGGAGTTCGGTAGTGGGATGGGTTCCCAATAATTTTCACTTGTAGCCACTTGCTCGCGTTTGCTTGCAGCAATTTTATTAATAATTCGCGTGCGCTTTTATTCGATTCGATCAACACAGGGTCAGTATAGAAGGGGAACCCAGTTCGGAAGGACAGAAAGAAAAATAAGAGCTATTCCTATGCATTGGCTGCGCCAGATCAGTTCGGCGACCGATGCTTTATGTTGCTGACGCTGGTGTTGTTGCAGCAGCTGATGCCCACCTACCATGATCACCAGGTTCCAAAGGTTCAGTTTAACCGGTGATCCCAAAAAAAACATAAAGCTCCTATCTGAAAATCATCATTCTCCCTTTCAAACGATGCATGGCTCCCAGCATAGTATCAACAGCAAATCATTTTTTTATATCAACAGGTTCTAACTTCAATGAACTTCATAATGATTTAACAATTTAGAAAAAAGCTAATATAATAATAGTATCCTAGGCCATAACAATATTTATTTAGTTGAAAATACTTCATAAAAATTCAATTAATTAATTACGCAAAAAAACCTACTCACTTTTAATACTAGTTGTCTTTCTAATTGTAATCAGGGACCATCATAGCAAAAATAAACAACAAAACTTTTAATCAATTTTAATTTAAAAAACCTTAGCAAGTGTGAGTAACAAAAAAAAATAATAAAAATAAATATGCATGATATATAGGATTAAATAGAGTATTAGTATATGAGATCAAATCGAGTATATATGATTTAATATAGATTTACGTAGCACAACTCATTGATTTGAAAATTCATTTTTCTTTAACTCAAAAAAAAGCAATATAATCGACTTTGTTGAATAGTGTAGGTCGCTAGAATTAATTCGCAAACAAATTGGAAGCTTTCATTAGCCCAGGTCGGGTACAACGCTCAGGCGAGCTTTGGCTTAGGTTATGTTGTATTAAAAGTGCAAAATCAACAATGTGGCTAAGCCTCGCAACTAATAGCTTATCACAGAAGGTGAGAAAGCTTTTCTTTGTTTTCTTTTTTGGTTCCTTACTGCACAAATCCCACGCTGAAAGATCTTTCGGTTGGGGTTTCATAGCTAATTAAACTTGAGAAAAAGCTTTTTAGGTTAGTTAGCAAGAGCGGTTTAAGAGCTCCAATTTAGCACTGGTCTGTTGCACAACAACATAAACAAAAACGAGCTTTTGGGGAAAAAGCTTGCTTATCACTCGAGCTCCACTTTAATTGATTTTAAATATTTATATACATGACTTAGTTAAGTGAAACATTCATGGGTACCAAAACACATACATAAGATCTCGCACCAGATCGATGGCTTTAAATGGTTCACTTAACTTTGGATGAAATTTAGAGTAACGTCGATGAATTTAAGGAATTGATTTGGGTGCAACATAACCCCACACTTGCTGATTAAACCACTGAAAAAAAATTAACCAAAAATAGTACTCCAAATATCAGTTGAGGGCAGAATCTTGACGTGGATTTTCTCCGTTGAGATCACTGGCACACTGTATGGATACTAGTCATGAGCTGGCCTGATTTAGGGACAGCTTATGCTGAGGCAGCAGCATGGACACGAGTTGACCTTTTTTAGCTGGTGATTCGCGTTTGTAAGGACTTTCCAACAATATGGGCTGACTTTCACTGCAGGTCAATTTTGCCTGGATGATTTGTTGAAGCAGCGTCAGCTGGTCTTCTCCAGCTGTCTTCATGCACTGCGGACACTAAGATTCTTTGAGTTATAGAACTGGGTGCCAATTCCTAAAGAGAAGAAATTGGTCCAAATGTAACTAAGCGCAAGAGAAACGAAACAAAATGTATTTAATTACCCTGAGGGACTGGCACCGTGAGTGGAAGGTTTGCTTAACTTCCCAGTTGTCGATTTGCGTCTAAAGGGTCGTAGAATTGCGTCTTCATTCGTGGAAGAGTTTAATTGGATGAACTCCAACTGTATAAAAAACACGACACCTCGTTGGCTATTATTAGCTGTTGGTAAAACTCACTTTGGAAAAGCGATACAAAAAGCTTTTAATATAATTTAACTTGGAGGTACAAAAATAAATTTTGATATTTTCGGGCTAACGCGCACAACTTTAGACTCGACTGCAACCAGATGGGAAAGAACGACTCTGGCCGAGCGGAAATAGTTAGGAAGTCGGTTTGACAATTACACCTTCTTCTTTCCCCACTTTGGACTAGGCTTGTCAAATGGTGACGGCTGGGTAGGGTTTCCAGATAGCCGGGATTATTAACAGAATTTTTCTCGCTGCATACTCATAGGCATACAAATACTTAAAACAAGCTTACAAACGATGTCTGGACTTTTTGCAGATTATTATTACAAGCGCCACTACATTTCCCTGTACCAAAATTCACTTGGGGGTTCAACGCACAAGAGAGATTCGCGCCTACGAACGAGGTGTGCTTTGGTCCCCTAACTCGTAAGAAGCTGTGTTTCTGGCAACAAATTAGCTCGAATCGTTTCGACCAGAGATAATTCGGACATGGAATCTGAGAGTTTGTCTGCTAAAGAGGCGATAACACCATAAAAATCGTCAAACGATTCGTTTGGCTTTGCTTACGTTGATAAATTTCGGATCTTAGATGCATGTCTGTTCTGTCATCTTTAAACTGACCCCGCAATGCGCTACTTAACTGTGTCGCGTTTATGATACCTCCAGTACCAATCGCTTGCGTGTCCCTCGAAAAGATTACTAGCGTACCGAGCTGTAAGCTTAAGGTCTCCGTTCAGGGTCTGTTTGGTCAGTGCTTCGACTCTATAAATAAAGTCATAATTGACATCCCCGACTTTCCCGTGAAGCGAAGTTTCCAATTAGACATTATCTGACTAATTCGATCGGGTCTGAGTTCAAAGCTCATAGTATTATCGGAATCTTCACCTGTTGATGGCTGTCCAAGGTTAGCTGGACTCTGACCATGGATCTGTGAGCTTTGTAAGGGATTTATTGGAAGCTGAGGGTTACCACTAGCTGCAGATGCCAAACCGTTAGTTACTTGACCAGGGTTAGCTTCAACATTTGAAGTTGAAAGTCGAAATATTTGATCGAGCGCTTGCTGTTCAATTTCACCAGCGGTTTGCATTTGAGGCGGGAACCTACTCGGAGTCGGACTTACAGAAACGCTCTGAAGCCCTCGAGAGATAGCCTGAGTAATATTTTCTGTTTGCTCAGCCATAGTTCTCGCGATAAGCTGGCTCTGCTGTGCCATAGCTGAGGCTATTGCTTCTGCTATAGCCTGTTCAAGGGTTCTTGTTGCACTGGCTGCTCCAGAGGGTCTGCAGAGGCAGAATTCTGCATTTTGGCTGTTATTTTGGTCATTCATGGCTGATTGCAATCTATTGTCTTCTTTTCTTTTGAGACCTAGTTAAGAGAGGTTTTTTGAAGTCGATGGACAACGACCTTTCGAAGTGGAAGACAGCGAAGTGCTTAAGTCTTCAGATGAGGCTGAGTGTACTTGCTCTAAAGTCTGCTTACACAATGGGCAAAATTTCTTCTTGCCGACTTTGGTGTTAAAGCAAGACCTATGAAAATTATGGCTACAACTTGTAGTTAATAATTGGGCATGGTACACTATAACCTCACCACAAATGCAACAATGCTTCCCAGTATCGTCCAAAGCCGTCAAATCTTCCGTGCTATGAACTAAGGGCATTTCCTAAAATCTAAGATATACGTAGAACTGATAAGCCTAATAGATAAGAACTAAAATATCAAAAAAATTTTTGTTTTATGTGAAAAACTCAAATCGCAAATTACTCAACAGTAAATCAATATTCATAATATTGAGGGAGCCATGCAAACGCTTAAAAGAACTGAAAAACTATTTATTCAATGTGTATTAGCGTTTGCTAGTTATAGACAAGATATAAAAGGGGAACTAGTAACGCCTAAATAGTTGAGCGGCAGGTCGTGGTTTACAACCACGTATACCCTCTTCCAGCAACAACCATATTAAACCTACTAAATTCACAAGAGGCAGAATTTCAGCAGATTTCTTAGCTATATAGGACACTGACTGGCAAAAGACAACAACTCAGTTCCACTTAACTAGAAAACCAAACAAAAATCTGAGAAAATTGAAGATTGATTCGACTTCGAAAACAACTAAACCGAAAAGAACGCGATAGACGAGGAGAGGACTGCTGACTAGACCATGCAACAGAAATGCATTTATTCGATAGTACAACAGGAAGGGAGTAACTGGGTTGAGGTGTAACCTAGTGGGATGGCCGTAGCTCGAATCTCCACGTAAAAACCAATAAACAACACCAAGCACACTTTCAACTACAGGTACACAAGGATCAGATGGCTTATACTATAAGTGACAGCGGAGTTATAACCAATCAGAAGTTATAACACGTCCAGCGAGTCAGCATAAACACATGATCTATTGTTCTCAAAAATACTAGGCCAAGGAAGTACTAAATACTAATTATGGTATCCATAGTACCTGAACAATAGGTAGGACAAAGGGTGTGACGAAAAAAAACTGAGCGATCGGTTCGAACAAGTTTTAAAGTCAGATGACATGACTTGGTTGAAGGTTTTGATCGGGTCAGGCCAGATCTGGCCACTTAGTTGGGCGCCAAATAAAATTGTAGCATGCAACGTGCAACGAAATGTTGCAGGCGGGGAGAGGGGGGGGTTTTAGTTTTCTTGGGGGGGCACGCGCTTGTTCCGGCTATTGAGTTCGGTAGTGGGATGGGTTCCAAATAATTTTTCCTTGTAGCCACTTGCTCGCGTTTATGTACAGCAATTTTATTAAAAATTCGCGTGCGGGGATTCGGAAAGACAGAAAGAAAATAAGAGCTATTCCTATGCACTGGCTGCGCCAGATCAGTTCGGCAGCCGATGCTTTATGTGCTGTGCTGGTGTTGTTGCAGCAGCTGATGCCCACCCTACCATGATCACCAGATTCCAAAGGTTAAGTGTAACCGGTGATCCCAAAAAAAACATAGCTCTATCTGAAAATCATCATTCTCCCTTTCAAACGATGCATGGCTCCCAATAATTATCAACTTAGCAAATCATTTTTATATCAACAGGTTTATTCCTAACTTCAATGAACTTCATAATGATTTAACAATTTAGAAAAAAACTTAATATAATAATTTATCCTAGGCCATAACAATATTTATTTAGTTGAAAATACTTCATAAAAATTCAATTAATTAATTACGCAAAAAAAAACCTACTCGTAGCACTAACACTAAGTTGTCTATCTAATTGTAGTATTAGGGATCCATCGCAAAAATAAACAACAAAACTTTTAATCAATTTTAATTTAAAAAACCTTAGCAAGTGTGAGTATATGTAGCTGAAAACCCAGAAAATTTATATAATAAGTATATGCATGATATATATAGGATTAAATATATATAGGATATAGAGTATTAGTATATAAGATCAAATCGAGTATATAGCATTTAATATAGATTTACGTAGCACAACTCATTGATTTGAAAATTCATTTTTCTTTAACTCAAAAAAAAGCAATAGCAATCAAATTTTGTTGAATAGTGTAGGTCGCTAGAATTAATTCGCAAACAAATTGGAAGCTTTCATTAGCCCAGGTCGGGTACAACGCTCAGGCCGAGCTTTGGCTTAGGTTATGTTGTATTAAAGTGCAAAATCAAACAATGTGGCTAAGCCTCTGCAACTTAATAGCTTATCACAGAAGGTGAGAAAGCTTTTCTTTTGTTTTCTTTTTGGTTCACTTACCGCACAAATCCCACGCTGAAAGATCTTTCGGTTGGGGTTTCATAGCTGGACTTAAACTTGAGTAAAAAGCTTTTTAGGTTAGTTACAGCAAGAGCGGTTTAAGAGCTCCAATTTAGCACATGGTCTGTTGCACAACAACATAAACAAAACGAGCTTTTTGGGGAAAAAGCTTGCTTATCACTTGAGCTCCACTTAATTGATTTTAAATATTTATATACATGACTTAGTTAAGTGAAACATTCATGGGTACCAAAACACATACATAAGATCTCGCACCAGATCGATGGCTTTAAATGGTTCACTTAACTTTGAATGAAATTTAGAGCAACGTCGATGAATTTAAGGGAATTGATTTGGGTGCAACATAACCCCACACTTGCTGATTAAACCACTTGAAAAAATTAACCAAAAATAGTACTCCAAATATCAGTTGAGGGCAGAATCTTGACGTGGATTTTCTCGTTGAGATCGCACTGGCACACTTGTATGGATACTGGTCACTGAGCTGGCCTGATTTGGGCGACAAAAGACTTATGCTGAGGCAGCAGCGTGGACACGAGTTGACTTTTTAGCTGGTGATTCGCGTTTGTAAGGGCTTTCCAACAATATGGGCTGACTTTCGCACTGCAGGTCAATTTTGCCTGGATGATTTGTTGAGAGCAGCGTCAGCTGGTCTTCTCCAGCTGTCTTCATGCACTGCGGACAGCAAAGAGCTTTTGAGTTATAGAACTGGGTGCCAATTCCTAAAGAGAAGAAATTGGTCCAAATGTAACTAAGCGCAGAGAGGAACGAAAGAAATGTATTTAATTACCCTGAGGGACTGGCACCGTGAGTGGAAGGTTTGCTTAACTTTCCCGGTTGTCGATTTGCGTCTAAAGAGTGGTAAATTGCGTCTTCATCCGTGGAAGGGCTTAACTTGATTATCTCCAACTATATATAAAAAAGCACGATCACTTCATTTGCTATCATTAGCTGTTGGTAGCACTCACATTTGTAAAATTGATACAAAACGCTTGGGCTATAATTTAGTTTAACTTGGAGGCACAAAACAAAATTTTATAATTTCGAGCTTAACGCGCACAACTAGACTCGACTGCAACCAGATGGGAAAGAACGACTCTGGCCGAGCGGAAATAGTAGGAAGTCGGTTTTGACAATTACACCTTCTTCTTTCCCCACTTTGGACTAGGCTTGTCAAATTGACAGCTGGGTAGGGTTTCCAGATAGCCGGATTATTAACAGAATTTTTTTCTCGCTGCATACTTATAGGCATACAAATACTTAGACTAAGGCTTACAAACAATGTCTACTTTTTGGCAGATTATTATTACAAGCGCCACTACATTTCCCCCCCGCCAAATCTCACTTGGGGGTTCAAACGCACAAGAGAGATTCGCGCGTACGAACGAGGTGTCTTAGGTCCCTAATCGATGAAGCGGGCTCGTAAAGAATTTCAAGCTGTGTTTCTGGCAACAAATTAGCTCGAATCGTTTCGACCAGAGATAATTCGGACATGGAATCTGAGAGTTTGTCTGCTAAAGAGGCGATAACACCATAAAAATCGTCAAACGATTCGTTTGGCCTTTGCTTACGTTGATAAATTTCGGATCTTAGATGCATGTCTGTTCTGTCATCTTTAAACTGACCCCGCAATGCGCTACTTAACTGTGTCCAATCGTATGTGGGAAAGCGTTTATGATACCTCCAGTACCAATCGCTTGCGTGTCCCTCGAAAAGATTACTAGCGTACCGAGCTGTAAGCTTAAGGTCTCCGTTCAGGGTCTGTTTGGTCAGTGCTTCGACTCTATAAATAAAGTCATAATTGACATCCCCGACTTTCCCGTGAAGCGAAGTTTCCAATTAGACATTATCTGACTAATTCGATCGGGTCTGAGTTCAAAGCTCATAGTATTATCGGAATCTTCACCTGTTGATGGCTGTCCAAGGTTAGCTGGACTCTGACCATGGATCTGTGAGCTTTGTAAGGGATTTATTGGAAGCTGAGGGTTACCACTAGCTGCAGATGCCAAACCGTTAGTTACTTGACCAGGGTTAGCTTCAACATTTGAAGTTGAAAGTCGAAATATTTGATCGAGCGCTTGCTGTTCAATTTCAGCAGCGGTTTGCATTTGAGGCGGGAACCTACTCGGAGTCGGACTTACAGAAACGCTCTGAAGCCCTCGAGAGATAGCCTGAGTAATATTTTCTGTTTGCTCAGCCATAGTTCTCGCGATAAGCTGGCTCTGCTGTGCCATAGCTGAGGCTATTGCTTCTGCTATAGCCTGTTCAAGGGTTCTTGTTGCGACTGGCTGCTCCAGAGGGTCTGCAGAGGCAGAATTCTGTGCATTTTGGCTGTTATTTTGGTCATTCATGGCTGATTGCAATCTATTGTCTTCTTTTTTTTTTGAGACCTAGTTAAGAGAGGTTTTGAAGTCGATGGACAACGACCTTTCGAAGTGGAAGACAGCGAAGTGCTTAAGTCTTCAGATGAGGCTGAGTGTACTTGCTCTAAAGTCTGCTTACACAATGGGCAAAATTTCTTCTTGCCGACTTTGGTGTTAAAGCAAGACCTATGAAAATTATGGCTACAACTTGTAGTTAATAATTGGGCATGGTACACTATAACCTCACCACAAATGCAACAATGCTTCCCAGTATCGTCCAAAGCCGTCAAATCTTCCGTGCTATGAACTAAGGGCATTTCCTAAAATCTAAGATATACGTAGAACTGATAAGCCTAATAGATAAGAACTAAAATATCAAAAAAAAATTTTTGTTTTATGTGAAAAACTCAAATCGCAAATTACTCAACAGTAAATCAATATTCATAATATTGAGGGAGCCATGCAAACGCTTAAAAGAACTGAAAAACTATTTATTCAATGTGTATTAGCGTTTGCTAGTTATAGACAAGATATAAAAGGGGAACTAGTAACGCCTAAATAGTTGAGCGGCAGGTCGTGGTTTACAACCACGTATACCCTCTTCCAGCAACAACCATATTAAACCTACTAAATTCACAAGAGGCAGAATTTCAGCAGATTTCTTAGCTATATAGGACACTGACTGGCAAAAGACAACAACTCAGTTCCATTTTAACTAGAAAACCAACCAAAATCTGAGAAAATTGAAGATTGATTCGACTTCGAAAACAACTAAACCGAAAAGAAAGCGATAGACGAGGAGAGGACTGCTGACTAGACCATGCAACAGAAATGCATTTATTCGATAGTACAACAGGAAGGGAGTAACTGGGTTGAGGTGTAACCTAGTGGGATGGCCGTAGCTCGAATCTCCACGTAAAAACCAATAAACAACACCAAGCACACTTTCAACTACAGGTACACAAGGATCAGATGGCTTATACTATAAGTGACAGCGGAGTTATAACCAATCAGAAGTTATAACACGTCCAGCGAGTCAGCATAAACGCATGATCTATTGTTCTCAGAAATACTAGGCCAAGGAAGTACTAAATACTAATTATGGTATCCATAGTACCTGAACAAAAGGTAGGACAAAGGGTGTGACGAAAAAAAACTGAGCGATCGGTTCGAACAAGTTTTAAAGTTAGATGACATGACTTGATTGAAGGTTTTGATCGGGTCAGGCCGGATCTGGCCCCACGTTGGGCGCCAAATAAAATTGTAGCATGCAACGTGCAACGAAATGTTGCAGGCACTCGAGCAGATGGAGGTGTAGCTGACTTGGAGGGGCACGCGCTTGTTCCGGCTATTGAGTTCGGTAGTGGGATGGGTTCCAAATAATTTTTCCTTGTAGCCACTTGCTCGCGTTTATGTACAGCAATTTTATTAATAATTCGCGTGCGGGGTTTTATTCGATTCGATCAACACAGGGGTAGTATAGAAAGGAGACGGATTCGGAAGGACAGAAAGAAAATAAGAGCTATTCCTATGCATTGGCTGCGCCAGATCAGTTCGGCAGCCGATGCTTTATGTGCTGTGCTGGTGTTGTTGCAGCAGCTGATGCCCACCCTACCATGATCACCAGGTTCCAAAGGTTCAGTTTAACCGGTGATCCCAAAAAAAAACATAGCTCTATCTGAAAATCATCATTCTCCCTTTCAAACGATGCATGGCTCCCAATAATTATCAACTTAGCAAATCATTTTTATATCAACAGGTTTATTCCTAACTTCAATGAACTTCATAATGATTTAACAATTTAGAAAAAAAAACTTAATATAATAATTTATCCTAGGCCATAACAATATTTATTTAGTTGAAAATACTTCATAAAAATTCAATTAATTAATTACGCAAAAAAAAACCTACTCATAGCACTAATACTAAGTTGTCTTTCTAATTATAGTATTAGGGATCCATCGCAAAAATAAACAACAAAACTTTTAATCAATTTTAATTTAAAAAACCTTAGCAAGTGTGAGTATATGTAGCTGAATACCCAGAAAATTTATATAATAAGTATAGGGGAGAGTCACCGGTTGTGGACATAGTTGCGTTTTTCACTAATAACTTTTTTCCAAGTCAACATTATGCTGTGATATGAACATCATTGTAAAGCTAGAGACTATAGCTAACTTTCCTCTGAAGTAACCTATTGTTTTAGACAAATGGAAAAAAAATTTGCAGCCATGTATATGAAGTGATGATTTTTTGGCCAAAATTTTTTTGTACCCGGTTGTGGACATCCTTGTGAAATCGCTACAAATGGAAAAATATGAAGTAAAATGGCCATGAATTGATGAAAAAAGAACGATTATTTATTTAAGAAGCCTTCAGAGCAAAATGAAAAAAAAGATTCCGAAGTGCAATGGATCGAATTTGCAGCGATCAGTTTTTTTTGCAAGAGCGCCAAACAAATCAAACAGAAGTCGACATCTTCGTCTTCTTCCGAAGACGCCTTCTTCTTGGCACCGCGTATGGCCGACGGATTGGCTGGTGGTGTTGCCTGTCGTTTTCCTGGCCGGCTACGTTTCTAGGGGGTCTTTTTCTAGTGCGACACAGAATCACGCTTGGCTGCGCGCTCAGCTGATTTTTTTACCTTCTCGCGCAAAACCTCGACGCTTTCCGGAGAAGTTAGCTTAGTAGTTTGCATTGGCTTGCGACCGCGATTCGATGGCTTTTTCGGAGAAGTTCCTTGCACCGGCCCAATTTCATCTAACACTGATATGCGGCTAGCCGAAGACGCTCGTGGATGGCTCGGGGGAGGATAACACCTCTTCTTATCGCCCAATATTGAGATCGGCGGAAACGATGTTACGACGCTGATTGTCTTCATCAAGATCAGCTTTATGGCGACTTCTACTGCTCTTCGTTCGACAGCCTCACGAAGTCAGCTTCGGAGAAGCATCAGGTCAAACGGACCAATACCAGAAAAATATTTTACGATTTCGTTGGTTGCAATCTCGAACGAATTCCAACAAAACCGAATCAACAACGGACGAAACATCTGCAAAATTTGCTCTGAATTTATCCAAATACCGGATCAAAGTGGTTTGAGGAAGCCCATATTCCTTGGCTGTAGCATTCACGGCCTTCTTATCGATGAGGCATTGCTTATTGGCATCGACCAGCCCATTAAAATGGATTTTTGTTGAATCGGACGATTTTTTTGGTGTTGACATGGCTAAAAATGAAAAAAAATTCACAAAAAATGCTGTAAAAATATGTTACACTAACTTAAACAATGATATTTAACAGTTATATGCCCAAACACAAGCTTTAAACACAAAAAACGAGGGTGTCCACAACCGGTGCAAAAGTGTGTCCATTCTTGGAAATGGTAGCCATTTTTATTTTGTTCAGCAAATTTTGACGACACAAACATTTCACTGAAACTTGATATCACATCGCAAAGTACACTTAATGCACTAAATAAAAATGTATAATACTCACCTCTTTTCAATGTTTTGCTTTGATTTAACGCAATGTGGAAATTGAAAAAAATAGAAACTCGGAAAAATTTTCACGATTTTTTTTTGTTTGCTCACAGCAAGAAACCAAGTGCTTGTTTAAACTTCGGTATTGGCTCAGATTATATATACTGTCAAACTACAAGTTTGACATTACTCAGTTTGGCGGCATCTGTAACCTGTCAAAAAATAGACTGGGGTGTCCACAACCGGAGCGTGTCCACAACCGGAGACTCTCCCCTATGCATGATATATATATAGGATATCGAGTATTAGTATATGAGATCAAATCGAGTATATAGCATTTAATACAGATTTACGTAGCACAACTCATTGATTTGAAAATTCATTTTTCTTTAACTCAAAAAAAAAGCAATAGCAATCAAATTTTGTTGAATAGTGTAGGTCGCTAGAATTAATTCGCAAACAAATTGGAAGCTTTCATTAGCCCAGGTCGGGTACAACGCTCAGGCCGTTGTATTAAAGTGCACAATCAAACAATGTGGCTAAGCCTCTGCAACTTAATAGCTTATCACAGAAGGCGAGAAGCTTTTCTTTTTGTTTCACTTACCGCACAAATCCCACGCTGAAAGATCTTTCGGTTGGGGTTTCATAGCTGGACTTAAACTTGAGAAAAAAGCTTTTTAGGTTAGTTACAGCAAGAGCGGTTTAAGAGCTCCAATTTAGCACATGGTCTGTTGCACAACAACATAAACAAAACGAGCTTTTTGGGGAAAAAGCTTGCTTATCACTTGAGCTCCACTTAATTGATTTTAAATATTTATATACATGACTTAGTTAAGTGAAACATTCATGGGTACCAAAACACATACATAAGATCTCGCACCAGATCGATGGCTTTAAATGGTTCACTTAACTTTGAATGAAATTTAGAGCAACGTCGATGAATTTAAGGGAATTGATTTGTGTGCAACATAACCCCCACACTTGCTGATTAAACCACTTGAAACAATTAACCAAAAATAGTACTCCAAATATCAGTTGAGGGCAGAATCTTGACGTGGATTTTCTCGTTGAGATCGCACTGGCACACTTGTATGGATACTGGTCACTGAGCTGGCCTGATTTGGGCGACAAAAGACTTATGCTGAGGCAGCAGCGTGGACACGAGTTGACTTTTTAGCTGGTGATTCGCGTTTGTAAGGGCTTTCCAACAATATGGGCTGACTTTCGCACTGCAGGTCAATTTTGCCTGGATGATTTGTTGAGAGCAGCGTCAGCTGGTCTTCTCCAGCTGTCTTCATGCACTGCGGACAGCAAAGAGCTTTTGAGTTATAGAACTGGGTGCCAATTCCTAAAGAGAAGAAATTGGTCCAAATGTAACTAAGCGCAAAGAGAAACGAAAGAAAATGTATTTAATTACCCTGAGGGACTGGCACCGTGAGTGGAAGGTTTGCTTAACTTTCCCAGTTGTCGATTTGCGTCTAAAGGGTGGTAAATTGCGTCTTCATTCGTGGAAGAGTTTAATTTGATTAACTCCAACTGTATAAAAAACACGATCACTCCGTTGGCTATTATTAGCTGTTGGTAAAACTCACTTTGGAAAAGCGATACAAAATGCTTCTGCTTTAATATAATTTAACTTGGAGGTACAAAGTAAATTTTGATATTTTCGGGCTTAACGCGCACAACTTGACTCGACTGCAACCAGATGGGAAAGAACGACTCTGGCCGAGAAGGCGTGTTGTTCGTTATTCCTGGCTTATTTATTAAAGTTGATCTCAGAGGTTGTACTTGTTCCCTGAGCTGGAGTTTTCGTGTGCCGTGGTTCTTCGCTGACGGATGCAGTGTATCGCTCTTGGAGGACCGGGCCGGGGCCGGTTCGTCTCCAGCATTGACCGGTATAGTATGTTGGGATTTCGATACGTGCACTTCTAGCTATGCTCTTGCTAGCTCTTTTGTTATGTTAGTCAATGCCTTACGATTTCTACTACTATTTTTAAACACAAACAGCCTGTAGAAGTACTTGTATTTCGAGTGTATTTGTATCTTTAAAATTGGTCACTACAGCGCAGTTGAAGCAGTCTAATGTTAATAGTAAGGGTTCAACTGGAACAGGCGATGATTAGTTATGACTTAACCTGTATATCTTTTAGATGGTATACCCCTATGTTTTTCCCGTATCGTTAGATAATTGGTAATAAGATGCACCGACTTTACGTGCAACCACAGCCGGTATAAAAACTGGGGCAAGTTTAGAGCTAAATTTCTTAACTGCGTTGCACTGGCAGAAGTTGGGAGCATATACAGGAGCCCCTACCTTTAGTTGTAAACTGCGACTACGTAAGTTGTAAACCTTCGCATTATGCTCGTGTGTTTCGGCTATCTTTTGCTGAGCTGCTTGACGCATTACTTGAAAGGCGCTTTGCTGGTCGATTCTAGTATCTTCGGATAATAAATCTAATCGTCGTAGTCCTTTCCGTTTAGAACCATATTTTGACCGAATACTAAAAATATGGTGAAAAACCAGTACTGCGATGAATATTGGCTCTTAAGGCTGCACTAATCTCTGGTAATTTATTATCCCAGCTCGTATGGTCATCACCTATATAAGCTCGTATCGCTGCTAATATGGACCGATTGAGTCTCTCGCTCGCGTTGGCCTGCGGCGAATATATGGCCGTGCAAATATGATATATCCCAAATCTGGTAAGAAATGCTTTAAAGATCCTGGATACAAACTGGGAGCCATTATCCGTTAATATGCTTTCGGGTACTCCAAATGTACAAAAGAGCGTGTTTTCCAAAAACTCACAAATCTTGTTTGAGGTAAACTTTCTTAAGGGACAAAGGAAATGAAATTTGGAGTTGTGATCAACGACAACCAATAAACCAATATTTCCCGTTTTTGAACGAGGGTATGGGCCCAACAGGTCCATATATAACTTCTGAAACGGTCTTTCAGAAACCATTGGCGTGCCCATTGGCGGTTTCAGAACTATGTTTGGGTTCTTAGTTTGGTGGCAAATATCGCACTGTGAGATGTACTCACGTATTTGTTTGACCATCTTTGGACAAAATAAATACCTTTTAAGCTTATCAATAGTTTTGGCTATGCCACTGAGTGCGGCGTTTGGGGGATCATGGGCTCTACAAATAATCTCTTTGGTAAGACCAGAAGGCACCCAAAGTTTCCAGGCTGACTTATTACTTTTTGGCTCACTCGTGAGTGGCTCAGTCCTTTTGTATACGAATTCGTTTTCTATTTTTAAATCAGGTAGCTTGGATTTGTTTGCACGGATTTGATCTATAAGATCGCAATACTCTGGTGATTTGAACTCATTAGATTTCAAATCAACTATGGGTCCATGTTCATCGAGCTCCATGACGTTGAGCTCGCTTTGACGGGATAGTGCATCTGCAACTACATTTTGAGCTCCACTACGGTGAGAAATTTTAAAGGAAAACCCTTGTAGTTTAATTGCCCAACGGGCCAATCGCCCAGTCAGGTCTTTCTGCTTCATAAGCCATAGTAGCGAAGCGTGATCAGTAACAACTTGAAAGTCCTGGCCCTCAACGTATGCCCTGAATTTTTTTATTCCTTTAATTACGGCCAGACATTCGAGCTCTGAAAGCTTTTCAGACATATAGGCAACTGGTAATTCGTCACCTTTCTCATTTAACTGCGCTAACACGCAGCCTAGCCCAACAGTACTAGCGTCACATACCAATACAAAAGGTTTTTAAAATCTGGGGCTGACAGAATCGGAGCTGAGGTCAGACAATCTTTAACTTAATAAAAGATTCTTCCGCAGCGGGGTTCCAGGAGAATGGCCGATGCTTCTTTAACAATTCGGTTAAAGGACAGCTTATCGTAGCATAATTATCGATAAATCTGCGATACCAGCCGGACAATCCGAGGAACCTTCGAAGTTGCTTTACCGTTTTCGGTCTGGGGAACTCGTTAATCGCTCGAATTTTATTGGGGTCAGTTTTTAGTTGACCATCCCCAATTATGAAACCTAAATATTTAATTCTTCCATACAGAAGTGCGACTTGGCTATGTTAATAGTGAGGTTGCCTTTTCTTAAGTGAACAGCCACCTCTTGCAGTAATAACATATGCGAACCAAAGTCATCAGATAAAATCAATAAGTCGTCTAAATAAACGAACACACGACTGCGTAGATTTGTAGGTATAACGTGGTCCATAAGACTACAGAGAGTTTGCGCAGCGTTTGTAAGGCCAAACTGCATTACTTTATACTGGAAAAGCGGTCGATTTGGAACCGTAAAAGCAGTGTAATGTCGAGAACTCTTTTCTAATGGTATCTGCCAATACGCATGCTTCATATCTGAGCCTGTTATGTATTTTTGCTGGAGGCAACCTACCACATAATGCCATCAATATGAGGCAAGGGTAGGCGTCTTTTCGCGTGTGTTTGTTGATTTCCTAGAATCTAAGCACAGACGATTTTTGTACCTTTCTTCACGAGTACGCAGTTGCTACTCCACGAACTATGGGATTCTTCAATCACATCTAAGGCCAGCATATTTTCAACTTCGTCGAACATCAACTTCTCCTTAGCCGGCGATATCGGCCAAAAACGCTGCTTGATGGGAACGGTGGGTTCCATTTCTATGGAATGCTCAATTACATGTGTTCGCCCTAAACCTTCACGCTCGTAAGATGGAAATATATTTATTATCGAATCTAACTGACGCTGCTGTTCAGCATTTAAAACGTGCATTTTTGGAAACTCGTCGGACTTAGGCTCGCTACCGACATCTAACTCATGAATGACTTCCGTGCCACTTAATATATTAGTAAGCAATCCGAAATCTTTCCAGAAATCGATTCCCAAATACACATTTGGGGTATTCACTTTGTTGAGCACTTGAGCACTTGAGCAGTTTTGCCTGACTAGTATTGTGAGCAGCCCTCTGTGCACGAAATTTGTGCACAACTAGATATGATTTATTTTTTACGGTGCCGAGTAGTAGTCGGCATCGTGGCATCGTACGATTATAATCGAAAAACCGTAAAAAATAAAATAAAATTAAAAATAATAATAATAAAAATATTAGCAAGGTTTATTTTGGTGGCACAGTTTGGGAGCCAGCATCCAGCACTCGGCTGACGACTTATTAAATCGCGAAATAATACCAAAGAGGATAAAAATATTAAAAATGTCAAAAACTTTATGCCCAACCAAGTAAAAAATCATGCCTAGATTAATGCAAAGCGTAATTCGCAGATAGTCTGCATGGTAACAAAACCTCTTAGTGCTTAAGAAACTGCTTTTCAAGGGCACAAGTGACCACACATAACTACATTACCATGATTTTGAATAAACCGAACCGCGATAACTACCATGGATGACCAATGTTAAAAAATATATAGTGAAGATCATAAGGAAAGTTTCAAACCAATTTTGCGGTTCAAAAATATAAATAATGTCAAACATACTTTACTTCCAACCAAGTAAAAAATAAAGCCAAGTTTAATGCATAAAAGCAATTCACATCTAATGGATCGCCGTGGTAATAAAACCGCTAAGTGCTTAAGAAATTGATTTTCGAGGCTAAAAATGAGCACACATGAGCACTACATTACC
This sequence comes from Lordiphosa clarofinis, assembly GCA_018904275.1. Taxonomy (NCBI): domain Eukaryota; kingdom Metazoa; phylum Arthropoda; class Insecta; order Diptera; family Drosophilidae; genus Lordiphosa; species Lordiphosa clarofinis. The sequence goes on along the minus strand of JAEIGQ010000476.1, from coordinate 30,842 downwards.
ATGATTATGATAAAACTGAACCACGATAAATACCATGGATGACCAATTCATGGATGACCACACCGGCAATTAATTTGAAAAAAATTTCGGAAATTTTGAAGAAAATTTCTTCTTCTAAGTTCTTTGTTAATGGTCCATGGTATGTATCGCGGTTAGTCACTAGAGGTTGGTCATAATCATGGTGATGTAGTTATATAAGATCTATTGTGGTCTTGAAACAAGTTTCTTAAGTAATTAGCGGTTTTAATTCCACGGCTGCTGATTACAGGCGTGCACAAAAACAACCGCTTTGTCTACAACTGCTGGGTTTTAATTCGACAGTCCCATTTACCTCAATGAGCAACTTTCGAAGGAGAACTACAATATATTCAAGAAAGCAATGCAGATGAAAAACAAAATCTCCTAACTGCAGTATTCTCTCGTCGGGGGGCTGGTCCACATTAAGCAGAGCGAGAGGGGAAATGTCATATGGGTGGACAACTGGCAAAAGCTCTCAACTGCAGCAAGAATTCTCTCCCCCAACTAAGCAGCTGGCGGCCCCTCTCCACCGCCCGCCGAAGACTCATCCAACTCTGAAGCTCTGCCTGATGCTGAAGATCACCCTTTCGTAATTAAAACTGACATTAATTTGAATATTTCTATAGTTAATTTTGTCTCTGTATTTATTGTCATCTCTGTTCAGTGTGCGTTCCTAATAGGCCCTCTTCTCATTAATGGAGTTAATGGAGTTAATATCTAGTGGTTCCATAGCAAGCAGCATAATTAGAATTCTGAGCAAACAGAGAAACGGCTTAAATGTGGTTCATATTATGCGCAGAGTCTAGTGAAAAAAATGGATGAGCTTAGATACCTTGTTGTAAATTCAAGTGTAGACGTTATATGTGTGTCTGAGACTTGGTTTGTTTACAATTCCTGTGATGTTTTGTTTGATTGTGATGGTTTCATGTTATATCGTTCAGACCGTGTTAGTCATGCAGGTGGTGTCGCAATTTATATAAAAAAATCTTAGTAGTAGACTAGTTTGTAGGAATTCCCCCTGAGAGTGCAATCGAATATTTATTTATAGAAATAGTAAAAAAACAGCCCTGGTGACAAAATTTTGATTGGGTGCATTTATCGTCCACATCGGCATATTGATTATTCCAACCTAATAAATGTACTTTCGGATATTTCCTAACATATTCCGATGTCATATTGACTGGTGACATGAACAGTAACTTGTTACATGAAACCCACCTCCAACTCGATATGGAATATCTCGGATTAAGTGTAGTCAACAGCACCGTACCCACACACTTTACAAATAATTCGAACACCCTCTTGAGTCTTCTTTGTCAGCGACCCCAATAAAATTCTGATTTACGATCAGGTCTCAGCGCCAGCTTTTTCAAAGCACGATCTAATCTTTTTGACGTATGAATTAGCCCTAGACCATATTGACCTTTCTTTAAATATAGAGACTTTAAAAAACATTGACTATACGACACTTGCGGTTGAATTTAGCAAATGTGATTGGACCCCCCATCTACAACCTAACTACTCCCGACTTGCAACTAGCAGTATTTCACTCTAACTTTGACTTTCTACTAAATATATGTGCACCACTTAAAACTAAAATATTTAAGCCATTCCAAAATCCATGGTTCAATAACTCTATTAAACGCTATATTAAACTTCGTGACGCTGCCTACAATAGGTGGAAACGGTACAAATTACCCGATCTACGGTTAGAGCTTAAAACTTGAAGTTCTGTCACCAAAATGTTAAGCGCTGCTACACAAAGCTAACCAGGGCAAGAGCAACTGGGCAAATTTCGAAGGATCTCAAAAAGCTAGGAATTAGCAAAACCAGTCCACAAGCAGGTCGCGATCTGGATGTGGATGAACTAAATAAAAAATTTGTACAGGCAAATGTATCTGCTCCTACCCTTAATACGTACGAAAACAATATGCTTTACTGTGATAATAGTTTTAGCTTCATGTGTGTCCGTCCTCGCGATGTTCTAGAAAGTATCCTAAATGTTAAATCTGATGCAGAAGGTCTGGACAAACTAAACCCTAAATTTTTAAAAATTCTATTGCCAATGCTTATTGAACCAATAACCCACATATTCAACACAGCTCTCACTACATCCATTTTCCCAAACAAGTGGAAAACCGCAAAAAGTAATACCAATACCCAAGTCGAATGGCGATTTTAGACCTATTTCCATCCTTCCTTTTTTATCAAAGGCCTTTGAGCAAATAATTGCTAAGCAAATGCAAGCATTTCTCGACTCTAACTCTTATGAGTCAGAAGCAATCGGGTTTTAAAAAGAACCGTAGTTGTACAACTGCCATTGTAAACATAGTCGAAGATATCCGTAAGCAAACTGACGCAAGCTATGTAACATTCCTGACATTATTAGATTTTAGCAAAGCATTTGACAACGTGGACCACGACATACTATGTACTAAGCTAAGCTCTCTATTCTACTTTTCCTCCTCCGCTACGAAAATGATTAAGTCCTACCTTTCTTACAGACAGCAAGCAGTCGTTTCGGGTACTCGCATGTCACAATTGCTTTCAACTACTCGGGTGTCCACCAAGGGTCTGTTCTTGGTCCACTTTTGTTTTCCATATATATAAACGACCTACCTGATATTTTAAGTAACTGTGCCGTCCATATGTATGCTGACGATGTCCAGTTGTATGTTAGTCGTCCGTTGCGTGAAATTGTTGACTGTGTCAGTGTTTGCAATGAAAACCTATTAAAAATATGCAAGTGGGCAAAGGAGAATGGTTTGGGATTAAACCCATCAAAATCTAAGTGTTTAATCGTGTACAAAAAGACCCTCGATATGACTCAGCTGCCTAAACTAATTATTGATGACACACCCCTAGAATATGTAAACCAAATCAGCAACTTAGGAATACAGTTCAATGCAACTCTCTCCTGGAGCAACCACATTGGTAAAGCTTCTGGAAAAAACTTACGGATCTCTCAGGCAATTATCTGGTTCAAAAACCGTGATACCGCAGAACATTAAAATGCTCATAGCAAGATCCTGTTTAGTCCCGATGTTATTCTACGGGATTGAAATTTTTGCTAATTGTGACGCTAACAGTATGAACAGACTCCGTGTAACCTTCAACTCTATTGCGAGATACGTCTTTGACCGCAAGCCTTCTGAACATATAACGACCTTTGCCAACCAAATATTTGAACTGACTCTTGAATCTTGGATTAAACTTAGAACTTTGATTTTTATTCATAAAATTATTGTAACTCGTGAACCACAGTATTTATTTGAAAAATTGGAATTCGCCTCATCCGCGAGAACTAATAATATAATTCATCCAAGATTAAGCCTGGCCAGTTCAGAAAAACACTTCTATGTATTTGCTGCTCGCTGCTGGAACCAGCTTCCGCACCAACTCAAAACCATTAGGAACGCAACACTTTTCAAAACTGAACTTACTGCCTATTTTAAAAGTCTTAATGTCTAAATTAGCGAATATCATTAAATCCATCGTATCGTATTATCGCATTGTAAACTTAATTTTAATTCATATCAACCCTATTAGTTTTTAAGCTAGGATAAATTATATTATATATTACCGACCTCTCCTAATAACATATTGTGACCAATACTTTAATTATCAAGACAAGCTCTTGTTGTATTGGGAAAAATTAATAAACTTACATACATACATAACCTATAGCTGCGAACTGCGCGTATGAAATGATCCTTACATGGTTTTTTTCCTGTTTGTTTGACATTATTACTATTTTTGATCCTCAACGGTATTTTATAACCATTGGTCATCCATTGGATTTTACCGCGGTCCGGCATTGTCTTAATCATGGTAATGCTGTTTTGTGTGGTCATTTTTGGCAAGGAAAGCAGTTTCTTAGGTATAACAAGGAGAACGCGTTTTTATTGCAAATGGGTTTTATTATGCAATGATCCCGCCATGATTTATCACTTATTTGCACTGTCTTTTTTTATTACTATTTTTTTATCCTCTTTGGTATTATTTCGCGATTTAATAAGCCGTCAGTCTCGAAAGCTACAGGTAAAAGGCGATTCCGAACCCTGAAAAGTAAACATGAGTACGGTGCCAAATTGACAGCTAGGTAATCGTACTCATTTGTAATCATACTCGGCGAGTAATTATCGATTACTTTTTTATTTACTCGTGCAGGTCTCTATAAGGTACAAGTGCCCGACTTTTCGTAGTCAGGGTCTGGGTCGAGCAAGCTGTGCACAATTTGTTCCGAGTAAATTGTTGTTGGAAATGTTTACACTTTTTCCCAAAGTGCTCAAGTGCTCAACAAAGTGAACACCCTAATTCTGTTTTAAATCTGGTACTGTGTTCTCGAAATTTAACAGGAACTTTTAGCTCAGACGTTACCCTGCAAGCTTCATTACTAGCTGTTTTTATACGACCAGAGCATTTTCGTGCTTTTGGGTGTTTGGCCAGTATTTTGGCTGCTTTATTTCCTAGGCAGCTAATTGTAGCTCCTGAATCTAATAGGGCGGTGAACTGTTGGCCTTCTACAGTGACCTCAGTATATAATTGGTTATCAGAATTCATAAAAACTGAAGATATAAGACGTTTACGCACTTTTTTAATCTTTTTCCAAAATTCTCGCTGACGAATAGTTGACCGCTTGGGACGAAAACTATGAGATAAATTTAAATTATTTTCTTCCTGTTTAACGAATCAAAAATCAACACAAAATGAATGGTTTCACTTTTTAAAATTATATGGCCTTAATATTTCGTATTCTTTGTATGTAATAACTAATGATTACATTGTATGCTAATAAATATCATATAATGTACCAGCAGGTACCCGACTTCAATCAAATCTTTATCTAGCAAAATTCACCATCCGTCTATTGACCCTTCTCCATAAGAATCAAAATCGTTAAAAGACATTGCAAATTTTGCGATTTTTTGGTCCGTTTGATCAACACGTCTCATTTACTCATATAAGAATTGTTGCATATTTCTAATATTTTTGAACCTATCACATCTTTATGATAATCTGAACTCATGCAATTTTGTAAATTTCCGATTTTTGGAACACTACTACTATTGCAGTCTATCAAATATTCATTCGAATTTATTTAAGTTGTTTAATTATTTTTTACTGTTTAATTGTTTGATCAACAACTCCTGTTTACCCGTCTACATTGCCATTTCCAAACTTCGCAATAATTGGGACTGTTCAATCTTTTGATTTTTTGTTTACATACGAAATAATCTTAGGTCCTATGAACATTTTTGGAATTTTGACTATTAGTTTAACCGTTTGATCTACAACTCCTATTGGATGAATCTGACCACCAGTTAAGAAAGTTTTAATGTTTTCAAATACGTTTAAGTGCGATTTTGCTAGAAAGGGCGAATGTGTTTATATTTGCAGTACAAATGCACAAATTTACTATATTCCCTGTGTACTTTCGTGCAAAGTATAAAAACAAATCAACAGTTGCACTAGCTTTTGCTGTATCTATGCACTGGCTATATTGACACGGCTGTGATGCCGATCAAGAACTTTATAAGGTTGGAAATGATTCCTCTTAGTTACATACTTTTGCACACTCTTAAAATAATTAGGTACAGCGAATAAACGAAAAACCGAAACCGTACCGGTACCAAAGTTTCGGTTTCGTTCCGGTTTTATCGGTTCCAATAATAACGGTAAACGGTATTCGGTTCTCAAAAAAAATTTGTATCGGTTCAGGTTCCGGTTCCGGTACTCGATTTGAAACGGTTTATTTCGGTTAACGGTTCCGGTTTCGGTTCCGGTATTGAGCCCTGCTTCAGAGATATGACAGATGTTTACCTATTTCGTGCTCATTACGATTACCACTAAGAAACTAAAAGTCACTAAGAAACTAAAAATTAGAATTAGTAATAAAAAAAAAGATATAAAAATTAAAGTAAAATTCAAAAGAAAAGAAAACCAGCTCTCATCAAACAAACAATTCAAGGCAGCTACTCATGTGCACATGTATGCTTGTGCAAAAAAAAAATAAAAATAAGCAGGTGGACCCACCAATTCCCAATTCCAATTTTATTGTTTTCCCACCAAAGGTACAATAATCAAAAAAAATATACATTCAAAATATGTGTCGCAAATGCTCCACTTACCTGTCGAATGATGTTGGCGCCAGCATAATCGACGAGCTGAAACCAATAGGGCTAAAGGGGGGTGGTATCATTTAATAAGAATTAATCACCAGCTGTTCTTGATTGTTAGTCAGATGCTGTGCAGGCTAGGTATTGGCAAATAAAGAAAACAATTAATAACAGAGAGCAGCCTTGATCATAATGCAATTGATTTTGATGAATCTCTCTGTTACGACAAAAAAACTATGACCATCTATTCCCTCTCCTTTCTTCTCTCCACGAACTATTCTTCGCCTTCGCCCGAAACTTCACCGCCAAGCGCCCGAATCTGCTCAATCAGTGGCCAAAGCTCTCGTTTGTGTTCTCCCACGCCGCCGTCGCTGGCATCAAGTGAGTGATGCGTACGGGAGGGGCGTGTAAAAATGCGTGTGTGCAGTTTCGGCAGCCCTCTCCCACCGTTTTGGGAGCACACTGGACAGCCCACAATTCAGCGTGCTGATTTGACAGGTTGCTGACCTGATCTTTGCGATCGGGAAGAGGAAATAGGCAAGACCAAGAGCCGGTGTGTGTGTGGGACTTCTGGAGAGCAGCCCTTCTCACTATTGCTGTTGCTGTTGTTCTTGTTGCTGCTGTCGCCGTTGTTGCAAGGGCTGTTGTTGCTGCTGTTGTTGTTGTCGTTGTCGTTGAAGCGACTGTTGCTGTTGTCGTGGTTTCTAGAGCGGCTGTTGCTGCTGTTGTTGTTGTCGTTGTTGCTGAATCGTCGGTCGTAGTTGCTTTTGTCGCTGTTGCTGCCGTGCATATGGCTGGCCAGTTTAATTATAAAAAAAATGTTGTTGCAAGTGATCGGCGGGCTTTGTTTTGCCGTAGAATAGCTAAATTTGTCTATATGATTTTCCTTGCGTATTATCACTACTGGCTAGTTAAATTAACTTTTGAGCGACACAACTGCTATCACTACGAGAGCATAACTTTTAGCCCTTCCGCCCGCTTTGAATCTCGCAACTTGACTAACTCTTCGTGCCTTTCTACGAGTCCCTCCTACGAGTGTGATTTTTTTTGTTTTGCCAAGCGAGGGTTGCTGCATACGCCCAAGGCTCACGTAACAGGCTCGTACCCGTCGATGTCCTGTACATGGAACGGGCACGCAAAAAAAACAAGCCTGGCGCGTCCGTCCAACATAAATGCGTGTGGCCTCGACCCACGACCTGAGAAGCGGCTTTCTTCTAGTCCGAGCTAGCTGGGCAATATTATTTAATATTCCTATGCGACGAATAAATCTTTGGCGTGATAAACTCCGATGCTACGGCCGGTTTGGTTACCCAACTCATACAGGGAATTTCATTTTTGCCTTAATATCACACAGCGGATACGGTTAGGTCCCAATTTAGCGTTATACCCTTCAATTTTGCTACTCTGCTTTAAATTTCTCCTGTACACCACTTGGCCCACCGATCTTTAGCACGGGTATTATACGCCCTTTCAGCACGCCTGTGCGCCGCCTCCAGCTCTTGATGGACCTTTTCCCGAAGTAGCTGCAATTTGTCACCTTTGCATTGAACGGCAATATCGGCCGAACGTAGACTTCCCAGGCTTCGTAATATCGGGTATGCGGTTCCATGTTGCACCATCGGTGTCCAAAACATTGCATAGAATGGTTCTGTACCAATGCCCATATGAAGACCACTTCGTAACGCCCACGCCACCTGGCTTAGATGCAAATCCCATGTCCGCTGATCGCCATCAATCCACGACCGGAGCATTTGCAGAACCGATCGGTTTACCCTTTCGGCAGCATTTGCTTGTGGAGAATAAAATCCTGTCTTCACGTTGCTTACTCCGTACCGTTTTAAAAGCTCCGCGAACGCATGGGAAAAAAATTGTTTTCCATTGTCTGAATGGATATACTCTGAAACTTCAAAGATATGAAAGACTTGCCGCTCCAGAAACATGACTACCTCACTCGCTACGGCTTTCCGCATAGGCTGCAACCAGACGAACTTTGAAAAGTGATCGAGGCACACAAAGATCACCGTATTCCCAGACCTGGTGCGGGGATATGGACCCATAAAATCAATATATATACGTTGTAATGGTCGGTCTGTTACTTGCTGTTGCCCCATAGGAGGTCTCCCACTAGAGTTGCTGGGCTTACTAGTCTTACACGCCTCACATTCTTTAACGACTTTCTGTGCTTCTCCCACCATACCCGGCCAGTAATAATTTTGCCTCAAGCGAGCCAAAGTTTTATTAATCCCACCGTGACCTGCAGCTCTTGCGTGATGAGCGGCCTCATTTTAGAGAGGCACCCACAACTTCCAAGCCCGATCTTCTTGTAGTGCATCCCCAGACCGAAATTCCGTGCGTTTGTAAACATAACCGTCGACCACACGTACATCTGGCAGCTCCTTTTGTCGTTCTTCTACCTTTTGCACCAATGATATGTACTCTTGGGACTGAAAAGCTGGCGACTGCATATCTACCTCGTCTGAGTTGCAATTCCGGAGCTCATCCATGTGGACTCTGGACAACGTATCCGGTACAATGTTCTGCGACCCTTTTCGGTGTTCAATTACACAGTACAACACTAAAAAAAAGCCCGGCATAAGACCAATAAAATATGATAAAAGGCACCTTTGTAAGCATCACCTCCTACCCAGTTTTTCAAATCCACCCTCGGTTCGCGTTTAATGGGTACTTTTGTACTTGCAACAGACAACTACAACAATTTTAACTAAGTTTTTACTGGCTTAAGATAAAATTCTCCAAAATTCAGCATATGTGGACAGGGTCATTGGGAACGACATATGAAAAATTCATATAAAATCAAAAGCCTGTAGCTTTAAGCTCCAGCGTGCCAACCGACCAGCCAGATCTTTCTGCCCAATTAGCCATTTAAGACTTGCATGGTCTGTAATGACCTTAAAAGACATTCCTTCTACATAGGCACGCCATTTCTGTACGCATAGCACTGCAGCGTAACACTCCAATTCCGTAATGCTATAGTTACGTTGTGCCTTGTTTAACTTAGCTGACATAAAGGCGATGGGCCGCTCATTCTCGTCCTTATCCAGTTGGCACAACACTCCTCCAACTCCTATTGTCGACGCATCGCACTGTATGACAATTGGACGCGAAAAATCTGCCGTCATTAATACGGGTGCGGTTGTTAAGGCTATTTTTAGCGCCTCAAAAGCCTTTCTACCTTGATCAGTTAATTCAAAACGCCGGATCCGATCCTTGCCGAGGCAGTCGTGTAAAGGTGCTGCGATCGTGGCATAATCCTTAACAAATCTTCTATACCAGCCGGTCATCCCTAAAAATCGACGTAGTTGCATCGCTGACTTAGGTTCTGGGAATCCTTGAACCGCAGCAATTTTGCTATCGTCCATTTTTAACTTCCCTTCCCCCACGATATCGAGCTTGACGGTAGCAGAACTTGCTTTTTTCCACATTAATAGTCAGTTGAGCCGCTGCCAGACAACTGCTTACTTTTCTGAGCATGTCCAAATGGTCCTCAAACGTGGCCGAGCATACCACAAGGTCGTCCAAGTACACGAAGACGTTTTGTCGAAGCGCTGCAGGAATGACCTTGTCCATTAGCCTACACATCCGCTGGGCTGCGTTACATAATCCAAACGGCATAACTGTAAAGTGATACAAGGGCCTTCCAGGGACTGTGAACGCCGTATTTTCTCGACTTTTCCGCTCCAAAGGTACCTGCCAAAATGCATCCTTCAGGTCTATCGCGGAAATAAAATATGTATCCTGTAGGCGACCAAGTATGCCCTCAATGTGCGGAAGTGGGTAGGCATTCTTCACTGTCCGCTCATTCACCTTTCTGGCATCCAAACACAGTCTATTCTTTGGACCTTTCTGTACCAAAGTAACTGGTGAGCTCCAGCTGCTATTACTCTCTTCGATCACTCCGAGACTCAGCATCCTGTCCAGTTCAGCATAAACAAGCAGCTGCTTCGCTGGTGAAATTGGGTAGTGTCTCTGTTTCACTGGTAGTTGCTCATTGTGCACTTCAATTACATGCTCTTCTAGTGATGTCTGTCCTAGTCCCAATATGGCACATGACGGGAACGATTTCTTCACCTCTTCCAGCAGCTCTACTTGTCCTGGCTGCAGAATATGCGGCTCGTACGCGGTTTCTGGTGTTCTGGCGTCTTCAAAAGCGGTAATTTCACTAACATCTTCCAACATGTCAATTGTTTTGGTTCCTGGTCGAACTCCTTTGCGTCCGATGACGGCCAGATCGAATGCTTGCCAAAAACCAATGCCAAAGTAGAATGCCAGTTGCAGCTCGGGCGCAATTAAAAACTCCAGTTCCTTGACTTCTTGCTCCCAAACAACCGCCAATGAAATAATTCCGCGCACGGTCGTTCTTCCGCCATCCGCAGTTCGAACTTGCTGCCCTTTCAGACGTCTAATTTTACTCTCGCGTCCCTTTAAGAATTCTTCAGCCCCTTTTCCTATACAATTGGCACTAGCCCCCGAATCTAGCAGTGCCAATACCTCTTCACCATCTACCTTCGTCTTTGCAAATAGCCGATAATCTTTTTGAACTGACACGACGGAGGCGATAACTAATCCCTTCAATGCCTTTGCATCTTTCTCCCGTTGCCGCAACTTCTCAATTTTTCGAAATTTCTTTGTTTTATGTCGATTTTCTTCCTCTTCTACTATACTAACATCATTCTTCTCATACTCTTCCTGAACATGTAGCAGATTCTTTTCGGGTACGGTCTGTTGGGGTGACGGTTCAAGGACTTTTACTGAGTGTTGCTCGGGTGGTGGCCTCTCTGCGCAGGGTTTCCCGATGCTCCTGGCAGGCTCTTCGCTAAAAACTCTGCGTCAACGGACAAATAGGACTTTCCTTGCCCACAAGCCAAACATTTGGACTCATGAAAGACTGACTTGCAAGTTGCCGCAAGTAAAGCAAAGGTATAGGTGGAATGGAGAAGAACAAAAAGATTCCTTTTCGGATGTCTTGGCTCTCGGTGGCCCAATTGATGACCCAATAGGTGGACCAGGCTGTCGATTTCCTTGACCCCCAGTTCCCATTAGTCGCTGACTACGCTGGAAGGCTTCGATCTCGACTAGCTCCTGTTCTGGCTGCAGCTCGGAAACATTTCGTCCGCCTCCCTTGTACTTATGCTCTTTTAACCACTTTTCGGCTCTGGATCCTTCTTTACGCAGCGCGGCCAAAAATTTCATAGACGCTGAATACAACAGGCCCCCCATTTGGGCATTCGATTGTCTTTCATAATCCCCACTAGCCTATCCTCGGGCATCTTTTCCACTAATTTAAAACTTAGACTGTGCACATCGGCATAGAATGCCTCAAAGGTCTCCCCCGGCTGCTGCTTTCTCTCCATGATCGACGTAATTATTGCATAGTCAGAGTCCGCTGTCGAAAACGCTGTTGTAATTTCCACTTTTAGCTGATCATACCCAAACACATCGTCTTGGTCATGATCCTCGCGCAGCTGCCAGTACCACTTAGCTGCTGCCCCTGACAGTAGGAAATGGAACTCATTAAAAAGCTGGTATCGGGTGATGTTGTACAATTTCTGCATTTTCTCCACGCGGAATATAAAGCTTTCCACCGTCATACCCTTTTCTGAGCCATCAAACTTTAAATTCCACCTGTCGATTGGAATATGGCGACTTCTATCTATGGTCGGTAGTGAGCGTCCCAATGAACTCCTAGTACCCGTCTGGGTAGAAGGATCCTGCTCCTGCCTTTCTCGGTCATTTCCCAGTACTGAAAACCGCACACTCGGCTGGGGGAGAGGGTCCTGTTCATGCCATCCACGTTCATTTCCTAGTACCCCCGATGTGTGATCAAAAGCGTTGCCTTGAAACATGACGCGCCGCTGTTGGTATCCTTGCGGACCCGTCAGGGGGGCCGGGGTCGAAGCAGGGAGACCTCGGCTGCCGGGTGGTGCAGATAACGCTTCCATGGACAGCTCCATATCTCCGACACGCGCGGTAATTGTATCCATTTGACCACGTAACTCTGACAGCAGCCGCGCCACCGTTTCATTTTGAGCCATCACCACCGCCAATACTTGACCTATTGGTGGGCTCGCTTGTGCCCAATTTCGGCTGCGCCCTGCTCCGTTTGATTTGTATCGCCAAGACCATTTGTTTCTCTGTCCTGGTCTCCCCCTGTCGCCCCTTCATTACCATGGTCACTCATGGTGCTGCTTCTAAAATCTGCCAACGTGCCTAACTGGCTGAGCTTACTACAAAAACTGACAGACTCTTCGTACTCTCCGGTATCTCCGTACTCTCCGGTCTCTTCCTCGCCAGCCGGGATCTGTCGGCGAAGCGTGTTGCGTCTACCTTGGCGCGAGGGGTATGGCAGCTCTAACAACAATCCTGCGGGATCTTCTTCCGGTAAGGCTTGTTTTGCACTGCGCGTCAAGCAGCGACCTTCTGGCAGTTGAGATTCTAGGACTTGGCTGTGGTCGGGATCCTCCATTCAAGCTACAAACCTTTTCTCTCTATATATCAGAAATATTCAAATAAAAACCGCACCCAACCACTGCAAATATTGTAATAAAAACACAAAGGAGGGTAAAAAAAAGGTATGCCTAACTGAAGAATAATATATAATGTGGGTATAGTATTTTTGCTATTGCTATATAAAGTTTTATAAACTAATTAAAAAAAATATCAAAAAGAATATTTCGTATATTATAATTATATATATATTATATTATATATTTTATTTTTATTTTATTTTATATTTTATATATTATATATTATATTCAAATATTATATATATAAAAAAATATATATTTTTTTTCTTGTTTAAAAAAAAACGTGAATAAGATAGGTATTTCCCAAATATTATATATTGGGGCTGGTATGCTCTGGGAGCCGGTGGGAGCCAATTTCCTACGTGTATAGCTGTCCACGAAGCTTTTATCCTCCTTTCAGTCAAAAAAAGTATTTATACCTAAATATATTTGTGAATTTAAACTGTCGTTCCCCCCCCCAACCCTGTCTTGAACGAATATTGAGTCGCAATTAATCTCTGCCTCATCTCCAAGACTTGTTGCCGTCTTTCAAGAGTAGCTAGATATTATGACCAATAACCCAGCGTCAACTTTCATTCACTAGCCAAGTCTTCAGCGCGGCTATTGCCCATTTGCGAAAAATACAGAACAAAAAAAATTAAATATATGCAAAAAAAAAATCATTTCTCGTTTCCCCATCCCCTATTGGCCTGTCGCCTTATTTAAGGGAGTCGTCCGCCTCGTGTGGGCCTTTTACATATACTCACACCCGCCAACCAATCAAGAAACGAAAAACTGAATTAACCTAAACTAATGTCCGTCCTTGCACAATCGTTGGGCGCCAATTAATATGTTTCTTAGGTCCTGACAACAATTATTTCCCTTTTGTATGGCACGGTGGTAGCCCGGCTCTGCTCGCCGTGTGTGGGGGGTCCCCTGAAGAGATGTTGAAGTTACTGAAAACATACCCATATTTCGAATTCGTGCCAAATTCTGGTAAAACTACTTAGAGACAGAAGAAAAAGTCCGTTTAATAGATATGTCAGTGCTGTTCACCGATTGGCCTATGATTGTTGTCACGTTCATTTAACCATTCACGTTCACAATCACAAGCAACCTATCAGCGTGGCCTAACCCACCCCTTACACCTCGCTCCTGCGAAGTGTCCTTGGGCCATGATCGGCCTAAACTCCATGGCCCCCATTATTCCGTAAAGTCAATAAAGGTCGACAGAGGATTGCTTCGCTTCACCACTCACCATTCTGCTCCCGGCACACAAAACCAAAAAAAAAATTTAAGAAACGCACTGGCATTCTGGCTTCAAACGTTATAATAGTTTTATTTAAATTAATCCTAAGTTTCTGCATAATTTAACTTCAGAGATATGAAAGATGTTTACCTATTTCGTGCTCATTATGATTACCACTAAGAAACTAAAAGTCACTAAGAAACTAAAAATTAGAATTAGTAATAAAAAAAAAAGATATAAAAATTAAAGTAAAATTCAAAAGAAAAGAAAACCAGCTCTCATCAAACAAACAATTCAAGGCAGCTACTCATGTGCACATGTATGCTTGTGCAAAAAAAAATAAAAATAAGCAGGTGGACCCACCAATTCCCCAATTCCCCTTTTATTGTTTTCCCACCAAAGGTACAATAATCAAAAAAAATATACATTCAAAATATGTGTCGCAAATGCTCCACTTACCTGTCGAATGATGTTGGCGCCAGCATAATCGACGAGCTGAAACCAATAGGGCTAAAGGGGGGTGGTATCATTTAATAAGAATTAATCACTCAGCTGTTCTTGATTGTTAGTCAGATGCTGTGCAGGCTAGGTATTGGCAAATAAAGAAAACAATTAATAACAGAGAGCAGCCTTGATCATAATGCAATTGATTTTGATGAATCTCTCTGTTACGACAAAAACTATGACCATCTATTCCCTCTCCTTTCTTCCTTCCACGAACTATTCTTCGCCTTCGCCCGAAACTTCACCGCCAAGCGCCCGAATCTGCTCAATCAGTGGCCAAAGCTCTCGTTTGTGTTCTCCCACGCCGCCGTCGCTGGCATCAAGTAGAGTGATGCGTACGGGAGGGGGTGTAAAAATGCGTGTGTGCAGTTTCGGCAGCCCTCTCCCACCGTTTTGGGAGCACACTGGACAGCCCACAATTCAGCGTGCTGATTTGACAGGTTGCTGACCTGATCTTTGCGATCGGGAAGAGGAAATAGGCAAGACCAAGAGCCGGTGTATGTGTGGGACTTCTGGAGAGCAGCCCTTCTCACTATTGCTGTTGCTGTTGTTCTTGTTGCTGCTGTCGCCGTTGTTGCAAGGGCTGTTGTTGCTGCTGTTGTTGTTGTCGTTGTCGTTGAAGCGACTGTTGCTGTTGTCGTGGTTTCTAGAGCGGCTGTTGCTGCTGTTGTTGTTGTCGTTGTTGCTGAAGCGTCGGTCGTAGTTGCTTTTGTCGCTGTTGCTGCCGTGCATATGGCTGGCCAGTTTAATTACACAGTTCGACAAAATCCAACTTTTTTTAAAAGCCCGGTATAAAACCAATAAATTATGATAAAAGGCACCTTTGTTAGCATCGCCTCATACCCAGTTTTTCAAATCCACCCTCGGTTCGCGTTTAATGGGTACTTTTGTACTTGCAACACACAACTACAACAATTTTAACTAAGTTTTTACTGGCTTAAGATAAAATTCTCCAAAATTCAGCATATGTGGACAGGGTCATTGGGAGACGACATATGAAAAATTCATAACTCGCGCAAACGGTTAAGGTACCTCCAGAAGGGTTAAACGTTCATTCTTTAATATCTTCAAAAGCACACGGTAGATTTTCTTAAAATCGTTGCTTATGATGGTATAATGGGCTATTGCATGTCCCTAAGAGATGGTACTTGACAGCCAAAAAACCGCGAATTGGAGTACCAATTTTATATTCACCCACGGAGCACTTATTATGAACTATATACCCGACGTACAAATAGACTGAACTGTGTTTTCAGTTTCACCAAGGAAGCTTTGGTTCGCGTTTTATAGGCAATTTTGTACCAGCAATTGCCTTTAAACAACATTTACCAACTGGGTATCGCAGCCTCCCCCAAAAATTATGCAATTAATCTAATGATTAAAATTCGTCGTTTCCACCAAGAAAAAGTAAATCTTTAATAAAAATTGTCTTTGGTGGGCCATCCGTGGTACACCAAGATGCGCTGAACTTAAGGATTTTAATGATATGATCTGTTTTCCTGCTTGCAATGAAGCAATTTACTTATAAATTTAATTTCATAATTTTTGTAAAGCTGGTTTTACCTAAATGGTCAATGTTGTTCTAAGGCAGTTGCTGGTACAAAATGCCTTTAAACCGCGAACCAAGGCTTCGTTGGCAAAACTGAAAACGCAGATCTGTCTATTTTTAGACCTTGTTTATGGGTAAATGATTTCTGGGTGAGTCTTAAAATGGTACTCCATATCGCGGTTTTTTGGCTGTCGAGTATCATCTCTTAGGGACATGCAATAGCCCATTATACCATCATAAGCAACGATTTTAAGAAAAATCTACCGTGCGCTTTTAAAGATATTGAAGAATGAACGTTTAACTCCTTCTGGAGGTACCTTAACCGTTTGCGCGAGTTAAGTGAATTTTTCAAATGTCGTTCCCAATGACCCTGTCCACATATGCTGAATTTTGGAGAATTTTATCTTAAGCCAATAAAAACTTAGTTAAAATTGTTGTAGTTGTGTGTTGCAAGTACAAAAGTACCCATTAAACGCGAACCGAGGGTGGATTTGAAAAACTGGGTATGAGGTGATGCTAACAAAGGTGCCTTTTATCATAATTTATTGGTCTTATGCCGGGCTTTTTTTTAGTGTTGTACTGTGTTATATATAAAAAAATGTTGTTGCAAGTGATCGGCGGGCTTTGTTTTGCCGTAGAATAGCTAAATTTGTCTATATGATTTTCTACTCACTTCTTCCTGAGCAGCGGAATAAGCCCGGTGTAATATGATAAGAGCTGCTTTAGCAGCTTTACCTTATGCTCATTTTTAATTACCCATCGCGTTATCCTGGGTTTTTACTTTTTTTACGGCGATTGTAGCTTTGGTTTAATTGCTTAGATAATTTTGCCAATATGTAAAAGTAGAGTGAGATGGCATGTGATATATTAACAATTTCGGAATCGGCGGATACCATTAAGAAGTGCTTCACATACTTTCAGCGATCTTTTTAAAATCTCTTTTTTAAATCACACGATAAGACTAGACGTTTGTTTCGAGTATAATGGCAATTTTCTCTAAGAGATGAGTACTCGAAAACAAAAAACCGCGAATGACCAATTTTATATTCACCCGCAATCAACTCATATAGGCCGCAAACGTGGTCTAAAAATGAACAGATCGCGTTCAGTTTTGTCAACAAAGCCTTAGTTTCGCGGTTTACTAGGCCATTAGTACCAGCGGGCAGCCTTAGGGCTAACATTAACCATTTAGAGCTAAACCTTACCAAAATTATGAGAGTGGGAATTTATGAGTAAATTTTGAAGCTGGATAATACTCGTATCATTTAGTTGTTCAGCACTTATTTTTGCCACGGATATTCACCAAGACAATTTTATTAAAGATTTTTTCTTGGTGGAAAGCTGGCTTGTATCATAAGATAATTGATAATTTGGGGGCTGTGACAGATGGTATGTATGTTGTTTAAAGACGATTGCTGTCAAAAGCCTGTAACACAACCAAACTTTCATGTTAGTGAAACACAGTTCAGTCTAATTTGTACGTCGGGTATAGTTCTGGTGCGGGGATATGGACCCATAAAATCAATATATATACTGGTCGGTCTGTTACTTGCTGTTGCCCCATAGGAGGTCTCCCACTAGAGTTGCTGGGCTTACTAGTCTTACACACGCCTCACATTCTTTAACGACTTTCTGTGCTTCTCCCACCATACCCGGCCAGTAATAATTTTTGCCTCAAGCGAGTTTTATTAATCCCACCGTGACCTGCAGCTCTAGCGTGATGAGCGGCCTCAAGCTATTTCTGAAGCGACAGAGGCACCCACAACTTCAAGCCCGATCTTCTTGTAGTGCATCCCCAGACCGAAATTCACATGCGTTTGTAAACATAACCGTCGACCACACGTACATCTGGCAGCTCCTTTTGTCGTTCTTCTACCTTTTGCACCAATGATATGTACTCTTGGGACTGAAAAGCTGGCGACTGCATATCTACCTCGTCTGAGTTGCAGTTCCGGAGCTCATCCATGTGGACTCTGAACAACGTATCCGGTAAATGTTCTGTGACCCTTTTCGGTGTTCAATTGTAAAATCAAAAAGCCTGTAGCTTCCAAGCTCAGCGTGCCAACCGACCAGCCAGATCCTTCTGCCCCATTAGCCATTTAAGACTTGCATGGTCTGTAATGACCTTAAAAAGACATTCCTTCTACATAGGCACGCCATTTCTGTACGCATAGCACTGCAGCGTAACACTCCAATTCCGTAATGCTATAGTTACGTTGTGCCTTGTTTAACTTAGCTGACATAAAGGCGATGGGCCGCTCATTCTCGTCCTTATCCAGTTGGCACAACACTCCTCAACTCTATTGTCGACGCATCGCACTGTATGACAAATGGACGCGAAAAATCTGCCGTCATTAATACGGGTGCGGTTGTTAAGGCTATTTTTAGCGCCTCAAAAGCCTTTCTACCTTGATCAGTTAATTCAAAACGCCGAATCCGATCCTTGCCGAGGCAGTCGTGTAAAGGTGCTGCGATCGTGGCATAATCCTTAACAAATCTTCTATACCAGCCGGTCATCCCTAAAAATCGACGTAATTGCTTCGCTGACTTAGGTTCTGGGAATCCTTGAACCGCAGCAATTTTGCTATCGTCCATTTTTAACTTCCCTTCCCCAACGACGTACCCCAAATATCGAGCTTGACGGTAGCAGAACTTGCTTTTTTCCACATTAATAGTCAGTTGAGCCGCTGCCAGACAACTGCTTACTTTTCTGAGCATGTCCAAATGGTCCTCAAACGTGGCCGAGCATACCAGAAGGTCGTCCAAGTACACGAAGACGTTTTGTCGAAGCGCTGCAAGAATGACCTTGTCCATTAGCCTACACATCCGCTGGGCTGAGTTACATAATCCAAACGGCATGACTGTAAAGTGATACAAGGGCCTTCCAGGGACTGTGAACGCCGTCTTTTCTCGACTTTTCCGCTCCAAAGGTACCTGCCAAAATGCATCCTTCAGGTCTATCGCGGAAATAAAATATGTATCCTGTAGGCGACCAAGTATGCCCTCAATGTGCGGAAGTGGGTAGGCATCCTTCACTGTCCGCTCATTCACCTTTCTGGCATCCAAACACAGTCTATTCTTCGGACCTTTCTGTACCAAAGTAACTGGTGAGCTCCAGCTGCTATTACTCTCTTCGATCACCCGAGACTCAGCATCCTGTCCAGTTCAGCATAAACAAGCAGCTGCTTCGCTGGTGAAATTGGGTAGTGTCTCTATTTCACTGGTAGTTGCTCATTGTGCACTTCAATTACATGCTCTTCTAGTGATGTCTGTCCTAACCCCAATATGGCACATGACGGGAACGATTTCTTCACCTCTTCCAGCAGCTCTACTTGTCCTGGCTGCAGAATATGCGGCTCGTACGCGGTCTCTGGTGTTCTGGCGTCTTCTAAAGCGGTCATTTCACTAACATCTTCCAACATGTCAATTGTTTTGGTTCCTGGTCGAACTCCTTTGCGGCCGATGACGGCCAGATCGAATGCTTGCCAAAAACCAATGCCAAAGTAAAATGCCTGTTGCAGCTCGGGCACAATTAAAAACTCCAGTTTCTTGACTTCTTGCTCCCAAACAACCGCCAATGAAATAATTCCGCGCACGGTCGTTCTTCCGCCATCCGCAGTTCGAACTTGCTGCCCTTTTAGACGTCTAATTTTACTCTCGCGTCCCTTTAAGAATTCTTCAGCCCCTTTTCCTATACAATTGGCACTAGCCCCCGAATCTAGTAGTGCCAATACCTCTTCACCATCTACCTTCGTCTTTGCAAATAGCCGATTATCTTTTTGAACTGACACGACGGAGGCGATAACTAATCCCTTCAATGCCTTTGCATCTTTCTCCCGTTGCCGCAACTTCTCAATTTTTCGAAATTTCTTTGTTTTATGTCGATTTTCTTCCTCTTCTACTATACTAACATCATTCTTCTCATACTCTTCCTGAACATGTAGCAGATTCTTTTCGGGTACGGTCTGTTGGGGTGGCGGTTGAAGGACTTTTACTGAGTGTTGCTCGGGTGGTGGCCTCTCTGCGCAGGGTTTCCCGATGCTCCTGGCAGGCTCTTCGCTAAAAACTCTGCGTCAACGGACAAATAGGACTTTCCTTGCCCACAAGCAAAACATTTGGACTCATGAAAGGCTGACTTGCAAGTTGCTTGGTTCCCTGGTCCTTGCTTTTTATAAAAATCACTGGGCAATCCGCAAGTATAGCAAAGGTATAGGTGGAATGGAGAAGAACAAAAAAGATTCCTTTTCGGATGTCTTGGCTCTCGGTGGCCCAATTGATGACCCAATAGGTGCACCAGGCTGTCGATTTCCTTGACCCCCAGTTCCCATTGGTCGCTGACTACGCTGGAAGGCTTCGATCTCGACTAGCTCCTGTTCTGGCTGCAGCTCGGAAACATTTCGTCCGCCTCCCTTGTACTTATGCTCTTTTAACCACTTTTCGGCTCTGGATCCTTCTTTACGCAGCGCGGCCAAAGTTTTCATAGACGCTGAATACAACAGGCCCCCATTTGGGCATTCAGGTTATCTTTCATAATCCCCACTAGCCTGTCCTCGGGCGTTTTCCACTAATTTAAAACTTAGACTGTGCACATCGGCATAGAATGCCTCAAAGGTCTCCCCCGGCTGCTGCTTTCTCTCCATGATCGACTTAATTATTGCATAGTCAGAGTCCGCTGTCGAAAACGCTGTTGTAATTTCCACTTTTAGCTGATCATACCCAAACACATCGTCTTGGTCATGATCCTCGCGCAGCTGCCAGTACCACTTAGCTGCTGCCCCTGACAGTGGAAATGGAACTCATTAAAAGCTGGTATCGGGTGATGTTGTACAATTTCTGCATTTTCTCCACGCGGAATATAAAGCTTTCCACCGTCATACCCTTTTCGGAGCCATCAAACTTTAAATTCCACCTGTCGATTGGTATATGGCGACTTTTATCTATGGTCGGTAGTGAGCGTCCCAATGAACTCCTAGTACCCGTCTGGGTAGAAGGATCCTGCTCCTGCCTTTCTCGGTCATTTCCCAGTACTGAAAACCGCACACTCGGCTGGGGGAGAGGGTCCTGTTCATGCCATCCACGTTCATTTCCTAGTACCCCCGATGTGTGATCAAAAGCGTTGCCTTGAAACATGACGCGCCGCTGTTGGTATCCTTGCGGACCCGTCAGGGGGGGCCGGGGTCGAAGCAGGGAGACCTCGGCTGCCGGGTGCAGATAACGCTTCCATGGACAGCTCCATATCTCCGACACGAGCGGTAATTGTATCCATTTGACCACGTAACTCTGACAGCCCGCGCCACCGTTTCATTTTTGAGCCATCACCCCCCAATACTTGACCTTTTGGTGGGCTCGCTTGTGCCCCAATTTCGGCTGCGCCCTGCTCCGTTTGATTTGTATCGCCAAGACCATTTGTTTCTCTGTCCTGGTCTCCCCCTGTCGCCCCTTCATTACCATGGTCACTCATGGTGCTGCTTCTAAATCTGCCAACGTGCCTAACTGGCTGAGCTTACTACAAAAACTGACAGACTCTTCGTACTCTCCGGTATCTCCGTACTCTCCGGTCTCTTCCTCGCCAGCCGGGATCTGTCGGCGAAGCGGGTTGCGTCTACCTGGGCGCGAGGGGTATGGCAGCTCTAACAACAATCCTGCGGGATCTTCTTCCGGTAAGGCTTGTTTTGCACTGCGCGTTAAGCGGCGACCTTCTGGCAGTTGAGATTCTAGGACTTGGCTGTGGTCGGGATCCTCCATTCAAGCTACAAACCTTTTCTCTATAGCCTTTCTACCCTATCAGAAATATTCAAATAAAAACCGCACCCAACCACTGCAAATATTGTAATAAAAACACAAAGGAGGGGGAAAAAAAAAAAAAGGTATGCCTAACTGAAGAATAATATATAATGTGGGTATAGTATTTTTGCTATTGCTATATAAAGTTTTATAAACTAATTAAAAAAAATATCAAAAAGAATATTTCATATATTATATATTATATTTTATAAATATTTTTATTTTATTTTATATTTTATATATTTATATTCAAATATTTTATATATAAGTATATATAAAAAAAATATATATTTTTTTTTTCTTGTTTAAAAAAAACGTAAATAAGATAGGTATTTCCCAAATATTATATATTGGGGCTGGTATGCTCTGGGAGCCGGTGGGAGCCACTTTCCTACGTGTATAGCTGTCCACGAAGCTTTTATCCTCCTTTCAGTCAAAAAAGTATTTATACCTAAATATATTTGTGAATTTAAACTGTCCGTTCCCCCCCCAACCCTGTCTTGAACGAATATTGAGTCGCAATTAAACTCTGCCTCATCTCCAAGACTTGTTGCCGTCTTTCAAGAGTAGCTAGATATTATGACCAATAACCCAGCGTCAACTTTTATTCACTAGCCAAGTCTTCAGCGCGGCTATTGCCCATTTGCGAATAATACAGAACAAAAAAAATTAAATATATACAAAAAAAAATCATTTCTCGTTTCCCCATCCCCTATTGGCCTGTCGCCTTATTTAAGGAGTCGTCCGCCTCGTGTGGGCCTTTTTCATATACTCACACCCGCCAACCAGTAAAGAAAGGAAAACAGAATTAACCTAAACTAATGTCCGTCCTTGCACAAACGTTGGGCGCCAATTGATATGTTTCTTAGGTCCCGACAATTATTTCCCTTTTGTATGGCACGGTGGTAGCCCGCGGTCTGCTCGCCGTGAAGTCCCTGATCCTAATTGTTGAAGTTACCGAAAACATACCCATATTTCGAGTGCCAAATTCTGGTAAAACTACTTAGAGACAGAAGAAAAAGTCCGTTTGATAGATATGTCTGTTCACCGATTGGCCTATGATTGTTGTCACGTTCATTTAACCATTCACGTTCACAATCACAAGCAACCGATCAGCGTGGCCCTAACCCACCCTTACACCTCGCTCCTGCAAGTGTCCTGGGCCATGATCGGCCTAAACTCCATGGCCCCCATTATTCCGAAAAGTCAATAAAGGTCGACAGAGGATTGCTTCGCTTCACCACTCACCATTCTGCTCCCTCGGCACACCAACCCCAAATAAAGAAATTTAGCAACGCACTGGCATTCTGGCTTCAAACGTTATAATAGTTTTATTTAAATTAATCCTAAGTTTCTGCATAATTTAATTTCAGAGATATGACAGATGTTTACCTATTTCGTGCTCATTACAATTACCACTAAGAAACTAAAAGTCACTAAGAAACTAAAAATTAGAATTAGTAATAAAAAAAAAGATATAAAAATTAAAGTAAAATTCAGAAGAAAAAGAAAACCAGCTCTCATCAAACAAACAACTCAAGGCAGCTACTCATATGCAAATGTATGCTTGTGCAAAAAAAATAAAAATAAGCAGGTTAACCACCAATTCCCCAATTCGCCTTTTATTGTTTTCCCACCAAAGGTACAATAATCAAAAAAATATACATTCAAAATATGTGTCGCAAATGCTCCACTTACCTGTCGAATGATGTTGGCGCCAGCATAATCGACGAGCTGAAAACAATTGGGCTAAAGGGGGGTATCATTTAATAGAATTAATCACTCAGCTGTTCTTGATTGTTAGTCAGATGCTGTGCAGGCTAGGTATTGGCAAATAAAGAAAACAATCAATAACAGAGAGCAGCCTTGATCATAATGCAATTGATTTTGCTGAATCTCTCTGTTACGACAAAAAACTATGACTATCTATTCCCTCTCCTTTCTTCTCTCCACGAACTATTCTTCGCCTTCGCCCGAAACTTCACCGCCAAGCGCCCGAATCTGCTCTATCAGTGGCCAAAGCTCTCGTTTGTGTTCTCCCACGCCGCCGTCGCTGGCATCAAGTGAGTGATGCGTACGGGAGGGGGGTGTAAAAATGCGTGTGTGCAGTTTCGGCAGCCCTCTCCCACCGTTTTGGGAGCACACTGGACAGCCCACAATTCAGCGTGCTGATTTGACAGGTTGCTGACCTGATCTTTGCGATCGGGAAGAGGAAATAGGCAAGACCAAGAGCCTGTGTGTGTGTGGGACTTCTGGAGAGCAGCCCTTCTCACTATTGCTGTTGCTGTTGTTCTTGTTGCTGCTGTCGCCGTTGTTGCTAGGGCTGTTGTTGCTGCTGTTGTTGTCGTCGTTGTCGTTAAAGCGACTGTTGCTGTTGTCGTGGTTTCTAGAGCGGCTGTTGTTGTTGTCGTTGTTGCTGAAGCGTCGGTCGTAGTTGCTTTTGTCGCTGTTGCTGCCGTGCATATGGCTGGCCAGTTTAATTATGTATAAAAAAATGTTGTTGCAAGTGATCGGCGGGCTTTGTTTTGCCGTAGAATAGCTAAATTTGTCTATATGATTTTCCTTGCGTATTATCACCACTGGCTAGTTAAATTAACTTTTAAGCGACACAACTGCTATCACTACGAGAGCATAACTATTAGCCCTTCCGCCCGCTTTGAATCTCACAACTTGACTGCTCTTCGTGTGATATGCCTTTCTACGAGTCCCTCCTACGAGTGTGATTTTTTTTTTGTTTTGCCAAGCGAGGGTTGCTGCATACACCCAAGGCTCACGTAACATGATGTTTATTCAGTTTTGCAGAGAAAAAGGCAATCGGCCGCTCGTGGTCTTCGTCATCCTTCTGAAAGAGCACTGCTCCTACACCTACTTGGGATGCATCGCACTGGATGTAGTAATGTTTGGAGCACTCCGCGTGAACAAGTACTGGCGCTGATGTGAGAGCCGATTTCAAATTGTCGACCGCTTGGATTGCTTCTTCGGTCAATCGAAACTTGCTTCCTGGTTTATTTTTAAGGGCTTCCGTGAGTGGAGCTGCTATTGTGGCGAAATTCTTAATGAACCGGCGGTACCATCCCGCGGTTCCCAGAAATGAGCGAACTTCTTTCACCGATCTCGGTTGCGGAATAAGCTTGGATCGCTACCACCCTGTCGGTGTCCATTTTTAGGATTCCTCCCCCAACAATAAAACCAAGGTATTTTAAACTTTTAAAGCAAAATTTCGATTTTTAATCCTATAGTTAAATTGGCTTTTTCTAGACAATTTGCCACCTGCTCAGATGCTTAAGATGTGTTTTGAAGTCGGCGGAAATGATGAGAAGGTCGTCCAGGTACACGAAAACATTGGTCCTGAGTTTAGCTGGGATCACCTTATCCATGAGACGAACCAAACGTTGTGCAGCGTTGCAGAGTCCAAACGGCATTACTCTAAATTGGTATAAGGGTCTTCCAGGTACCGTGAACGCCGTATATGCTCTGCTCTTCTCCTCTAATTCCACTTGCCAGAACGCAAACTTCAGATCGACACTGGATATATAGTGCGTTTGATCTATCCTGGACAGGATTCCCTCGATGCAAAGAAGCGGATAGGCGTCCTTAACTGTTATCAAATTCAATTTGCGGGCATCGAGGCAAAAACGATCCTTGTCCGGCCGTCGCACTACCGTCGTGCGGTTACTCCACGGACTCATGCTCTCTTCTATGACCCCTAAAGCAATCATTTTATCGACCTCGTCCTCAACCACCTTTTGCATTGCTGGCGATAATGGGTAAGGTCGATCCTTAAATGGTTGTGCACCTTCGATCAGTTCCATTGAATGTTTTCAGTGTTGTTTTCCCAATCCTACATTCTCAAACGCAAAAATTTGTCTTTCACATCCCTTAACGCCTTTTTCTCGTTTTGTGATAGCTCCCAGCACTCTGGATCCTGACTCTCATCCTCGTCACCTTCTCTATAATGGGCCATTTGAGAAGCGACCAATTCCTCCACTCTAATCTTAGCTGCGGGTTCTGGTGTGCCACCCAATACCGCGGGTGCCAGCAAACGCACGCCAAAAATCTATACCGAAGTACGCGTTCTGTTCTAAATATGGACAAATGTAGAATGTCAGGACTTTGGTATCATCTCCAACCTCCACTGGTAAATCCACTCGCCCAATTATGGATCGGTCGTCTCCAGATGCAGTGCGAACGATGGAAATATATTTCTGCATTTTGATTCCCAGTACTTCCAGAAGCTGCCTCTACCTAGCAAACTGACGCTAGCACCTGTGTCCAACAGACCCTTGACTTCTTTTCCTCTGAGGTGACGTTGGCAAAAATGCGAGGATCAGTACTGCTACCTCGTTTACGGCTTCTACGACTTGTCGCTTTATAAATCGTCTCTTCTTCTTTGGGTGACCAATCGCATGCCGTCCAGTCGGCGATCCGCAAATATGCGATTTCTCGTTTCCAAATATTTTCTGACCTTTTCTTCATATGGCAAATATCTTAAATTATATCTTATTTTGCATGCATTATCAACTTTATTTATTATTTTCTTATCTCCTATTTTACTGATTTCTTTATTTTCTTTTATTTCAAGTCTCTCTGCTTTCGTTTGGTTTTCTACACCGCGGGATTGACTACTGAGCGCGAGATTCCCGCTTTTGTCACGCTCAGGCGCCCGTTTTCCGTGCACTCCGGACACTTGGGTGCGATCGTCTCGGGCCTCCACAGAAACAAAAATTCTCCTTTCTTCCGCGTCGCAGTCCCGGAACTCATGGTCGCCTTTCCGCAGTTCCAGCAACCTGGTCTGACCGTTCGTTTGCTCCATGGCGAATTTCTTCTAGTTTCAGATCGGGATTTTCCTCTTCGGTATATGCTTCCGCCTCACTGAGCGTTGCCTTGACTCCTGGATGGTATCTTGGTTGAGTCCCGTAATTTGACCGTCCTCGTCGACCGATGCTTCTTTCCACCTCAATGCACTCCTCCGAAGCTCGTCAAGGGTACGTACATCCATCGCATAAATATAACGACCGATATTGTCCCGTAATCCCTTTTTCACCACTTTAACCAGTTGACGGTCACGTAAAGGATGTCGCAGTCTGGACGAGTTGTTGGCGCATGGGTGAATGAAATCGTCTACGCTCTCCTGGGAGTTGTTCTTTTTTTAAGAGCTCGTGCATTTTGTCGTGCTCCGTCTGGTGACCACCAAACCTGTCCAACAACGCCTGTTTCAAGTGAGACCATCTATCCACTCTGTATTGGCGTACGTGGACCCAATACCATTCTCTGGCCCGACCGGTCAACAAAGATGGAACTCCGCAGAATGTCTTTCCAAGGACTATTATATTGTTTTGGAGAATTCGATTCGAAACACAAAATCTTCTACGGACGACTTCGCATCGTCTCCATCAAAAGATATGTTTCACTTCTCCACTTTAGTACATGATCTTCGCTGAACATTCATCTCATTAGCAGCAGGCTGGAGTGGTCTTGTTTCTCCGCGGAAGTCGCCAGCTCTACGATCTTCCACCCTCAAATCGTGCTGGATCGGGTTCTGTCGGTATTGAACTTCGCCCGCTCGGCGATCTTCTGCCCTCAAATCGTGCTGGGCCGGATTTTCCCTGTACCTAAATTCACCAGCTCGGCGATCTTCCACCCTCAATTGCGGTTTGCCCGGATTACGCCAATTACTGGCTTGAGTCCACATAACCGGGACTTGAAATACCTTCAGAGCTGTAATGGGTCTTCGGTGCCGGTTTCGGTGGAGGTATTGGTCCTGCTGCACTCCTCTGTTTCGGGTATGCTCCCTGTCTCTCGTACACCGATTGCTGGTTGTGTTGAGGTACTCCTACTCCCTCCGCGGAAGCAACTGTCGGCGCGATTGGCTGCTCTATAACAGGCCTATAGATGTCGTTTATGAGCTTCATCATATTCGTGAACCCCTCCCGATCTCGTCTTGCAATGCCTGGCTAATTCCGGCAGCCATCGAGTGTCTGTAAGTGTGATGGGCCTGTGCGATTGCGGCATTCACGGCTGAGGCTTCCTCTGATGCTAGCGTCTGTCTCGGTGCATCCACTTCATCAAGCGGATCGGCAATTCCTTGCAGCTCAATAAGTCTATCGTCCAGGCCTAGCTTTTCATCCATTTGGCCTTCTGCATGTCGATTTGACGTCGCTCCATAGTTTTGTGCTGCTGTGCTAATTCGTGTCGTTGTTTCAGCACAGCCATGGGCGTCCGAGCTAAACCAACCGATGCACGAGGAAATGGCCCAGTTCCGCTATCAAACCTCATCCCTCCATTGCCTATCTTCGACTCCCGGAGGACCCCTTGACCGAAGCTGATGCTCATGGGATCTTGCTTCCTGTCCTACTATTTTTTCGTCTTCGGACATCCCTAATTTTGTAATCTTATTATTTGATATGTAAATGCTACTAGAAATTCAATTAACCACTAGTTAGAAAACAAATACTATTTCTCACTTCACCACAAAACACAATACTAATTTATAATCTTTTGTTTCAGATTCATAAATTTGCTGGAGAAATGCGACTACTGGCCGGTACAATTCTAGTTATCTTTGCGCTTTTTTAACCTGGGTCTTTGGATCGTAGTCGTCAACTGTACGGGTCATTGACACTCGATCGATGACCGACAGTTAAGGAACTACTTCCTATGGCAGCTCTTTCTGCCTTCTCGGCCTGTGTCATCCAACTACCATCGTGAGTGAAGTTGCGGCGCGTGCTGTCACATACAACTTTTGGGTCACTTTTTCACTCAATAAACCTACGGTCGACTGGCACCTGGATTTCACAAACGTTGGGAGAAAAAAATTATAAAATTACACAGAAACTAACAACATTGATTTGCATTAATTATCCTAACCTAACTCTATATCACAGCCACATATCACAGATTTTCGTACATCATTTTTACCAGGTTGCGAATCAGCCGCCGATTCGGACAGCGATCCACCAATGGTCTCATAATGACCAATCGCCTGCGATATGCGTGCCCCTATACTTGGAGCAATCATCCTCTCCTTCAGTGGGTGAGCCTCCAGTTCTAATCTCTTAAAAATAAACTTTTACCGGGACCTACTGGTAAAACATGATTACCTCAGCCAAACCTTCGCCTTAGTTGATGGCTAGACCTTGCTACCTCCAAGTAGCTGCTAGAATGATCGAACTAAGTTGTCCCGTAGCGATGAGAAAAAACTTGTCGTCTCGTTTTAATTTCCTTGTATGCGACGACGTTACGGGTCGTAACGCTGCCAGCTCTATTCAACATTGGGCGCCATATTGTTATGCTGCTTTTACATCAGGGCAATTGCCGGCTGGCTCAGTTCATCTCCAAGGAGGTGTTGCTTCCCTGCCCGCAGTTCACACAATCGAACGACAATAACCTCATCACTAAAACAAAAAAATACAAACAAAAAAAAAAGCAAATCGAAACAACTGACCATCAATAACAAAAGGAAAAAAAAAAAAAAAAAAAAAAAGATCCCAGGCTGGCGACACAGATGGTATCTGTCACCGCGCTCCACCCTTCTGTGATGCTCCTTCTCGGATCTGGAGAACATCACCCATTTCAACACCAGGATTTTTAATCGTCTAATCCAGATAGCGTCATATCCCTCCCTGGCCTACAGATTAACCCATCATTTTTTAAACAATTTTAACATTTATGTATTTCTTAAATTTCTAACAAAATTCTCTTGCATAATAATAACACGCTTCATCTAATATTTTCTAATCAAAAACTTTCTTTACTCTAAATTTTAATAATTTACTATTTGCCCCTTCAGCACTTCTACCACGGTTAACCTTAGATATCCTCGGGAAATTTCCCACAAAGGTGCGTATGTTTTCACAAAAAATATATTTTATTATTCTTGTTTATCTCTAATTTTTTTCCAATTTACAGATCAAAATCCTACCTATCCTGGTGGAGCTCCAAGGGACGGTTTTGGGGGACCAGGGCACAAAATAAGGTACGATTTTCGAAACGAAAAGATACGCCTCCTTTCGACATTCGAGGCTAGCACTATCCCGGACCGGAGAACGAAGAACGATGGACAATTACAAACAAAATTTAGATTTAAATGTAATGTGGGTAAATAAATATAAATAAATAAAATATATATGTATAAGTATAATAAGTTTTATGTGAACAAATTTTTCTACTAGATGTAAATATATATGTTGAATGGTTCATGAGACTTTAAGGAAAGTTTAGAAATAAATGGCCATATCGTTAAATATGTATAAATATGTGGTTTCTTGTTTCTTTCTGTGGCCTTATATAAATTTATTTAAATTTTTTTCTTTGCCTTACTGGGCTTAAGCGGTCAGCTCAGTCTTGGAGCTAATAAAAAAATATTTGTTGGTCGAATTCTGGTGTACAAATACGGCCCCTTCACCAGGACGTTTTCCCTCAGAGGCATGGAACGGACTCACTCTGTTTTATATTAGTATCCTCTCGGATCGGGTGACAAATTTCCTCGGGACCAACTCGTTGCGAGCGGGATGATTTGACTGATGATGTTTACGGATGATTTGACATTGGCTGGTGCCAGAAAAAAGGGACGTGGCCAGTCTAGCCGTCTGACCACGCTGAAAATTTTAAAGTTTTATATAAAAACTATATGTATTTTCCTTATCCACTCTCACTCATTTTAAAATTGGGTATAATTTTGCATATAAAAATTTAAATTTCTTTCCAAATGGCTGCATTCTCTCGCGAACTTTAATTTTTTGTTTCCTTTTTTTTTTTTTTTTTTAACGAAAATTTAGACTCCTTTGATCCGCTCGTTTGGCCTGCCAAGTTTGTACTGCCCTCGGTTAGGCTTTTGAGTCCCCTTTATAATCTTGTCCGCCTCTTCTTAATCCCACCATGTAACCCAATTTCGAATTGCGGGTTCATCGCTCTAATTCAAGGCCAAGGCCAAGCCCTTCTGGTTACCTTAGTGTGGTAAGACGTCTAATACCCTAATTAGATCTTTCCTCCTTCGATCTTCCCCAGAAACCTAGTAGGTGGGATAGCACTACCCAGTCGTATACCTTTTGAGTAACTGCCGACTGGTGGCGTTTTCCCCTCCTTAGCAAAATTTC
>JAEIGQ010000475.1:0-50888 GCA_018904275.1 Lordiphosa clarofinis | reverse complement strand
TCCAAATTATGTCCCTGGTATGTCCCAAGGCATGTCCCTAAATGTGTCCCAGAGTATGTCCAAATTAATGTCCCAAGTGTATGTCCCAAATGTGTCCCAAATTATGTCCCAAGCGTATCCCAAGTGTGTTCCAGAGTCATGTCACAAAATGTCCCAGAGTATGTCCTGACAATGTCCAAATTATGTCCCAGGAAATGTGTCTCAGAGTGTGTCCCAGGAATATGTCCCAATTATGTCTGTAGTGTGTCCCAAGTGTGTCCCAGGTATGTCCTAGGTATGTCTCAGGTATGTCCCAGAGTATGTCCCCAGAGTGTGTCAAGTGTGTCCTAGGTATGTCCCAAGCGTGTCCTAAATGTGTCCAAGTGTGTCCAAAGAGATCTCCCAGATGTGTCAAGAGTATGTCCCAGAGTGTGTCTAAAGTATGTCTTAAGAATGTCCCAAAGTTTGTCCCTACACAAGCATGTCCCAAATATGTCCCAAATATATGTCTCAGGCTATGTCCCAAGTATGTCCCAAGAATGTCCCAAAGTATGTCCCAGGTGTGTCCTAAGTATCATCCCAAGAGTATGTCCCAAGTATATGTAAAGTAAGCATAATAAGTATGTCAGTAATATGTCTGGCATTGTCCTAAAATATATCCCAATTCTCCCAAGTATGTCCTAAGTATATCCCAAATATGTCACAAGTATATCCAACCCAAAATTAAAAATGTCCCAAGTATGTCCCAAGTATGTCCCAAATGTGTCCAAATTAATGTCCCAAGTATGTCCCAAGTATGTCCCAAATATGTCCCCAAGTATGTCCCAAGCATGTCCCAAGTGTGTTTCCAAGTATAACCAAAAAATGTCCCAAATGTGTCCCAAGTATGTCCCAGAGCATCATCTAGACTATGTCCCCAAGTATGTCTAGAGGTTTGATGCGAAGTGTGTCCTAAGGTAGTAGTCAAAGATGTGTCCCAGGTGTGTCCCCAGATGTGTCCCAGAATGTGTCCCCAGAGTGTCCAATAATGTTTGATCATGTCCCTAGAATGTCCGAAGAATTATGTCCCCCAGAGGCATGTCCCAGAATTGTGTCCCAAGTGTGTCTCAAAAGTGTGGGAATGTCCCCAGTTATGTCCTAAAGGTATGTCCCAGATATATCCCAGGTATGTCCCAGAGGCATGTCCCAAGGATGTCCCCCGTGTGTCCACATTAATGTCCCAGATATGTCCCAAGTGTGTCCCAGAGTATGTCTCCCAAGTGTGTCCACATTATGTCCCAGAGTGTGTCCCAGGCATGTCCCAAGTGTGTCCCTACCCAAATGTGTCTCAAGTGTCCCCAGAGTGTGTCCCAAGTAGGTCGGAGATTGTGTCCCTAGTATGTCTGAGGCATGTCTGAAGTATGTCATAGTGCTTCAAAGTGAAATGTCCCTAAGTATGTCCCAAGGCATGTCCTAAATGTGTCCCAAGTATGTCTAGAGTGTGTCCCAGGTATGGTCGAAAGAATGTGTCTAGGTGTGCCCCAGGCGTGTCCCAGGTGTGTTTCAGGTGTAATACAGATATGTCCCCAGATGTGTCCCAGAGTGTGCCCCCAGATGTGTCCCAGATGTGCCCCAGGTGCGTCCCCAGAGTGTTTTCCCGATCATGTCCTAAGAATGTCCCAGGTGTGTCGGCATGTCCCAGAGTGTGTCCCCAGAATGTGGCAAGAATGTCGACAGTCTGTCTGATTTCTCTCCCTGTAGAAGGTATGTCCCAAACCTGTCCCCAGGTAGTCCCAAATCTGGGGGAAGACATGTCCCAAGGAATCTTCCACAAATTATGTCCCACGTGTGTCCCCAAATATAATCAAGAGTGTGTCCCAAGTATGTCCCAGAGTGTGTCCTCCGCCCATGTCTGAAGTGTGTCCCAGAGCATGTCCCAATTAATGTCCCAAAATGTGTCTCAGAGGTATGTCTGTAGTGTGTCCCAGAGTATGTCCCAGGTGTGTCCCTAGTATGTCCCAAAAATGTCCCAGTGTAATAGTACGTCAGAGGTGTGTCCTGAGTATGTCTGAGACCAGGTCCTAAGGTATATCTTAAGTGTGTCTTAGGTATGTCCCTGCCCCAATAATATTAAAAGTGTCAAATTATGTCCCAGGGGTATGTCCCAAGTATGTCTCCCTGTCCCCATTATGTCCCAAAATATGTCCCAAGAGTGTGTCCCAAGTCAGTACCCAGTCATGTCCCCAAGGAAATGTCCCAAGTATCTGTCCCAAGTATGTCACAGAATTGTCCCAAATTGTGTCCCAGATTGTGTCCTAGGTATGTCCCAGAGTGTGTCCCCAGAGTATGTCCAAAGTGCTTCAAAGGTATGTCCCTAATTGTCCCAAAACTGTGTCCTAAATGTGTCCAAAAATTGTATATGTCCAAATTATGTCCCAAAGAGTGTCCTAAGTGTGTCCCAAAGAATGTCCCAAGTGTGTCCCAGAGTGTGTCACAAGTGTGACCCAAAATGTGTCCCAAGTATGTCTCAAGTATTTCCCAAGTCATGTCCCAAAAATGTCCAAAATATGTCCCAAGTATGTCCCAGGTATGTCCCAAGTATGGTCCAAAAATGTCCCCAGAAGGTATGGTCCAAGAATGTCCCAGAAGTATGTCCCAAGCATGTCCCAGAGTCATCCCCATAGTATGTCCCACGTATGTCCCCAGTATGTCCCAAGTATGTCCCAAGTGTCTCACAGGTATATCCCTAGTATGTCCCAAGTATGTCCCTGGTATGTCCTAATTTATGTCCCTAGTATGTCCCAAGTATGTCTAGTGTCAAAGTATGTCCAAAGTATGTCCCTAGTAGTGTCTAAAGCTTGTCCTAAATGTATGTCCAAAATATGTCCGAAGTATATCCCAAAGTGTGTCCTAAATTATGTCCCAAATATATATAAAGTGTGTCCCAAGGATGTCCCAAATTATGGTCCAAGTATGTCCTAATTATTGTCCCAAATATGTCCCAAGTATGTCCCAAGCATGTCCCAACTATGTCCCAAATGTGTCTCATGTGTGTCCCAGAGTATGTCAAAAGTATGTCCCAAAGTGTGTCCAAAGTATGTCCCTGGTATGTCCCAAGCATGTCCTAAATATGCCACAAGTATGTGAAAATTAATGTCCCAAGTATGTCCAAAATTATGTCCCAAATGTCCCAGAAGTATGTCCCAAGTATTTTCCAGTCATGTCCCAAAATGTCCCAAATATGTCCCAAGTATGTCCCAAGATTGTGCTCCCAAGTATGGGGGGGAGTCCAAAATATGTCCAAAGTATGTCCCAAGTATGTCCCAAGTGTGTCCTAAGTATGTCCCAAATATGTCCCAAGTATGTCCCAGGTATGTCCCAAGTATGTCCCATATATGTCCTAAGTATGTCCCAAATATGTCCCAAGTATGTCCCAGGTATGTCCCAAGTATGGTCCAAATATGTCCCAAGTATGTCCCAAGCATATCCCAAGTATGTCCCAAGTATGTCCTAAGTATGTCCCAAAATTGTACAAAGTATGTCCAAAGTATGTCCCAAGTATGTCCCAAATATGTCCCAAGTATGTCCCAGGTATATCTAGAGTATGTGTCCATAACTAATATCCTAAATTATGTCTAAAATATGTCACGAAGTATGTCCCAGGTATGTCCCAAGTATGGTCCAAATATATCCCAAAATTATGTCCCAAGCATATCCCAGAGTGTGTCCCAAGTATGTCCTAAGTATGTCCCAAAGGTGTACCAAAGTATGTCCCAAGTGTCCCCAAATATGTCCCAAAGTATGTCCCAAGTATTTTTCCAATCCATGTCCCAAAATGTCCCAAATGTATATCCCAGGTATGTCCCAGGTATGTCCCAAGTATGAGTCCCAACCATGCCAAAAGTATGTCCCAAGTATGTCCCAAGTGTGTCTCAAATTTGTCTGAAATATGCCCCAGTATGTCCCAGGTATGTCCCAAGTATGGTCCAAAATATGTCCCAAGTATGTCCCAAGCATATTCCAGATTATGTCCCAAGTGTGGATCAAAAATGTCCCAAGTATGTCCCAGAGTATGTCCCAAGTGTGTCCTAAGTGCGTCCCAAATATGTCCCAAGTATGTCCCAGAGTGCATGCTCCCAGTATGTCCCAATTATGTCACAAGTATGTCCCAAATATGTCAAGAGTATGTCCCTAGTATGTCCAAAGCATGTCCTAAATATGTCCAAAGTATGTCAAAGTATGTCCCAAAGTATGTCCAAAGTGTCCCAAGTGTGTCCCAAGTATGTCCCATGTATTTTCCAATCATGTCCAAAAAATGTCCCAAATATGTCCCAAATTATGTCCCAGGTGTAATGTCCCAAATTAAATTATGGTCCAAAAATGTCCAAGAAAGTGTGTCCCAAGTATGTCCCCAGAGTGTGTCCTAAAGTATGTCCCAAATATATGTCCCAAGTATGTCCAAATTATGTCCCAAGTATATTCCCATATATATCCTAAGTGTCGTCCAAATATGTCCCAAGTATGTCCCAGGTATGTCCCAAGAAATATGGTCCAAAATATGTCCAAAGTATGTCCCAAGCATGTCCCCCCAAGTATGTCCCAAGTATGTCTCAAGTATGTCCCAAGTGTGGCCAAAGTATGTCCCAGGTATGTCCCAAGTGAGTCCCAAGAATGTCCCAATAGTGTCACCATCATGTCCCAAGAATGCTCCAAGTATGTCACATGTGTCCCAAATATGTCCAAATTATGTCCCAAGTTTGTCGGAGGTATGTCCCTAGTTATGTCTGAAGCATGTCCCAAAGTATGTCCCAAATATGTCTCAAGTGTTTCCCAAGTATGTCCCAGAGTATGTCCCAGTGTGTCCTCAGTATATCTGGAAATTTGTCCCAAGTATGTCCGAGGTGTGTCCCAAGTGTGTCCCATGTCAGTCCTAAGTATGTCCCAAAAATGTCCCAAGTCCGTCCCAGGTATGTCCCAAGTATGGTCTTAAGTATGTCCCAAGTGTGTCCCCAAGCCCATGTCCAGAGTATGTCCCAAAAATGTTGGAAAAAAATCCTAAATTATGTCTGGTGGCTGAGAATGTCCCGGGTATGTCCCAGAGTATGGTCCAAAATGTGTCCCAAGTATGTCTTAAGCATGTCCCAAGAATGTCCCAATTGTATGTCCCACATTATGTCCCAAGTATGTCCCAAGTATGTCCCAAGTTTGTCCCAGGTATGTCCTAAGGTATGTCCCAGGGACAAGTATGTCCCCAAGTATGTCCCAAGTGTCCAAAATTATGTCCCTAGTATGTCCCAAGCATGTCTCAAGTATATGTCAAAATTATGTCCAAATTATGTCCCAAATATGTCCAAAGTATGTCCCAAGTATGTCTGAAGAGAAAATTATGTCTCAAATGTCTCCCAGAAGTGTGTCCCAAGCATGTCCCAAGTATGTCCCAAAATATGTCTCAAGTATGTCCCAAAGTATGTCCCAAGTATGTCCCAGAGTATGTCCCAAATTAATATTCCAAGTATGTCAAAAGTATGTCAGTGGTATATCAGAAAGGCATGTCCTAAATATTCCAAAATTATGTCCAAATTATGTCCCAAGTGTGTACTAAATTATGTCCCAAATGTATGTCCAAAGTGTATGTCAAAAATTGTATGTCCCCAGAGTATGTCTGAATATGTCCCAAATATGTCCCAAGTATGTCCCAAATTATCTCCCAGTATGTCCCAAGTATGTCCCAAGCATGTCCCAAATGTGTTCAGAGTAATGTCCCAAATGTCCCAAATGTGTCCAAATTATGTCCCAAACATGTCCCAAATATGTCCCAAGTATGTCACAAGTATGTCCCCAGAGTATGTCCCAAGTATGTGTCCCAAACATGTCCCAAAAATGTATCTAAGTATGTCCCAAATGTGTCCCAAATGTGTCCCCAGAGGTATGTCTGAAGTGTTTCTGATCATGTCCTGGAGTAGTCACAGGTGTGTCCCAGGCAGTGTCCCAGTGGGTTCCCAGGGTGAAATATGGGGGGTGTGTGTCCCAGGTGTGTCCTCGGTGTAATGCCAGGTCTATCCCAAGTGTCCCAGGCATATCCGAAGGATGTCCAGAATTATGTCCCACGTGTGTCCCAGATATGTCCCAGGTGTGTCCCAAGAAGTGTCAATCACAGAATAATCTCAATATGTTTCTTAAGTTTGTCTAGAAGAGGCATGTCCCAGGTATGTCAAACAAAAATGTCTCAAGTGTTTCCCAGAGTCGTCCCAGTGTATGTCCCGGGTGTGTGTTCTCGTCATCCACAGGTATGTCCCCCAAGTATATCCAGAAATTACGTCCAAGTCAGGTCCCTGGTTTGATACAAGCATCTCTAAAATGTGCCCCAGAGTATGTCCCCGGTAGTACAAAGTGTGTCCCAGAGTATGTCCTAAATTATGTCCCAAGAATATACCAAGTGTGTCCAAAGTATGTCCAAAGTGTCTCCCCAATTGTGACAAACATGCCCTTACAGAGTGTGTCCCAAGTATTTCCCAATTGTGTCCCAATCCTTGTCCAAAAATATTATCCCAATTAGTATCCCAAGGATGTCTGGAGTATGTATCCCCATTGGAAGTCCCAAAAATGCCCATCTGAAACCCAGGCATGTCCCAGAATAGTCTCCCAAGTATGTATCTCGCATATATTAAGTATGTCCCAAGTATGTCCCAGGTATTAATAGGTGTGTCCCTAGTATATACAAATATATAAGTGTATTCCTGGTATCATCCCAAACTTGTGTCTCAAAATGTCATCCAGAATATGTCCCCAGTGTGTGCAGTGTATTATAGTATATTACACGAATGTGAAAGTGATGTCCCAGGTATGTCCCAGTGTCCCTAATTAAATGACACTCCCAGTATGTCAGAATTATGTCCCATGCCCCATGTCCGAACTATGTCCCAAGTATGTCCCCAAGTATCTCCCAAGTATGTCCCAAATATGTCCCAACTATTTCCCAAATTTTGTCCCAAGTATGTCCCAAGTATATCCCAAGTATGTCCCAAATATGTCCCACTTATGTCCCAAGTATGTCACATGTATGTCCCAAGTATGTCCCAAGTATGTCCCAAGCATGTCCCAAATATGTCCCAAGTATGTCCCAAGTATGTCCCAAATATGTCCCAAGTATATCCCAAGTATGTCCCAAGTATGTCCCAAATATGTCCCAAGTATGTCCCAAGTATGTCCCAATTATGTCCCAAGTATGTCCCAAGTATGTCCCAAGTATGTCCCAAGTATGTCCCAAGTATGTCCCAAGTATGTCCCAAGTATGTCCCAAGTATATCCCAAGTATGTCCCAAATATGTCCCAATTATGTCCCAAGTATATCCCAAGTATGTCCAAGTATGTCCCAAGTATGTCCCAAGTATGTCCCAAATATGTCCCAAATATGTCCCAAGTATGTCCCAAGTATGTCCCAAATATGTCCCAAGTATGTCTCAAGTATGTCCTAGGTATGTCCCAAGTATGTCCCAAGTATGTCCAAGTATGTCCCAAATATGTCCCAAGTATGTCCCAAGTATGTCCCAAGTATATCCCAAGTATGTCCCAAGTATGTCCCAAATATGTCCCAAGTATGTCCCAAGTATGTCCCATGTATGTCCCAAGTATGTCCCAAGTATGTCCCAAATATGTTCCAAGTATGTCCCAAGTATGTCCCAAATATGTCCTGTAGGTGTCCCAAGTCCCAAGTATGTCCCAAGTATGTCCCAAGTATGTCCCAAGTATGTCCCAAGTATGTCCCAAGTATGTCCCAAGTATGTCCCAAGTATGTCCCAAGTATGTCCCAAGTATGTCCCAAGTATGTCCCAAGTATGTCCCTCAAGTATGTCCCAAGTATGTCCCAAGTATGTCCCAAGTATGTCCCAAGTATGTCCCAAATATGTCCCAAGTATGTCCCAAGTATGTCCCAAGTATGTCCCAAATATGTTCCAAGTATGTCCCATGTATGTCCCAAGTATGTCCCAAGTATGTCCCAAGTATGTCCCAAGTATGTCCCAAGTATGTCCCAAGTATGTCCCAAGTATGTCCAAAATATGTTCCAAGTATGTCCCAAGTATGTCCCAAGTATGTCCCAAGTATGTCCCAATTATGTCCCAAGTATGTCCCAAAGTATGTCCCAAGTATGTCCCAAGTATGTCCCAAGTATGTCCCAAGTATGTCCCAAGTATGTCCCAAGTATGTCCCAAGTATGTCCCAAGTATGTCCCAAGTATGTCCCAAGTATGTCCCAAGTATGTCCCAAGTATGTCCCAAGTATGTCCTAAGTATGTCCCAAATATGTCCCAAAGTATGTCCCAAGTATATCCCAAGTATGTCCAAACTATGTCCCAAGTATGTCCCAAGTATGTCCAAAGTATGTCCCAAGTATGTCCCAAGTATGTCCCAACTATGTCCCTAAGTATGTCCCAAGTATGTCCCAAGTATGTCCCAAGTATGTCCCAAGTATGTCCCAAGTATGTCCCAAGTATGTCCCAAGTATGTCCCAAATATGTCCCAAGTATGTTCTAAATATGTCCCAAATATGTCCCAAGTATGTCCAAAATATGTCCCAAATATGTCCCAAGTATGTCCCAAGTATGTCCCAAGTATGTCCCAAGTATGTCCCAAGTATGTCCCAAGTATGTCCCAAGTATGTCCCAAGTATGTCCCAAGTATATCCCAAGTATGTCCCAAGTATGTCCCAAGTATGTCCCAAGTATGTCCCAAGTATGTCCCAAGTATGTCCCAAGTATGTCCCAAGTATGTCCCAAGTATGTCCCAAATATGTCCCAAGTATGTCCAAAGTATGTCCCAAGTATGTTCCAAGTATGTCCCAAGTATGCCTAGGAATATCCCAAGTATGTCCCAAGTATGTCCCAAGTATGTCCTAGTATGTCCCAAGTATGTCCCAAGTATGTCCCAAGTATGTCCCAAGTATGTCCCAAGTATGTCCCAAGTATGTCCCAAAGTATGTCCCAAGTATGTCCCCAAATATGTCCCAAGTATGTCCCAAGTATGTCCCAAGTATGTCCCAAGTATGTCCCAAGTATGTCCCAAGTATGTCCCAAGTATGTCCCAAGTATGTCCCAAGTATGTCCCAAGTATGTCCCAAGTATGTCCCAAGTATGTCCCAAGTATGTCCCAAGTATGTCCCAAGTATGTCCCAAGTATGTCCCAGTAGTATGTCCCAAGTATGTCCCAAGTATGTCCCAAGTATGTCCCAAGTATGTCCCAAGTATGTCCCAAGTATGTCCCAAGTATGTTCCAAGTATGTCCCAAGTATGTCCCAAGTATGTCCCAAGTATGTCCCAAGTATGTCCCAAGTATGTCCCAAGTATGTCCCAAGTATGTCCCAAGTATGTCCCAAGTATGTCCCAAGTATGTCCCAAGTATGTCCCAAGTATGTCCCAAGTATGTCCCAAGTATGTCCTAAGTATGTCCCAAGTATGTCCCAAGTATGTCCCAAGTATGTCCCAAGTATGTTCCAAGTATGTCCCAAGTATGTCCCTAGTATGTCCCAAGTATGTCCCAAGTATGTCCCAAGTATGTCCCAAGTATGTCCCAAGTATGTCCCAAGTATGTCCCAAGTATGTCCCAAGTATGTCCCAAGTATGTCCCAAGTATGTCTCAAGTATGTCCCAAGTATGTCCCAATTATGTCCCAAGTATGTCCCAAGTATGTCCCAAGTATGTCCCAAGTATGTCCCAAGTATGTCCAAGTATGTCCCAAGTATGTCCCAAGTATGTCCCAAGTATGTTCCAAGTATGTCCCAAGTATGTCCCAAGTATGTCCCAAGTATGTCCCAAGTATGTCCCAAGTATGTCCCAAGTATGTCCCAAGTATGTCCCAAGTATGTCCCAAGTATGTCCCAAGTATGTCCTTAGTATGTCCCAAGTATGTCCCAAGTATGTCCCAAGTATGTCCCAAGTATGTCCCAAGTATGTCCCAAGTATGTCCCAAGTATGTCCCAAGTATGTCCCAAGTATGTCCCAAGTATGTCCCAAGTATGTCCCAAGTATGTCCCAAGTATGTCCCAAGTATGTCCCAAGTATGTCCCAAGTATGTCCCAAGTATGTCCCAAGTATGTCCCAAGTATGTCCCAAGTATGTCCCAAGTATGTCCCAAGTATGTCCCAAGTATGTCCCAAGTATGTCCCAAGTATGTCCCAAGTATGTCCCAAGTATGTCCCAAGTATGTCCCAAGTATGTCCCAAGTATGTCCCAAGTATGTCCCAAGTATGTCCCAAGTATGTCCCAAGTATGTCCCAAGTATGTCCCAAGTATGTCCCAAGTATGTACCAAGTATGTCCCAAGTATGTCCCAAGTATGTCCCAGTATGTCCCAAGTATGTCCCAAGTATGTCCCAAGTATGTCCCTAGTATGTCCCAAGTATGTCCCAAGTATGTCCCAAGTATGTCCCAAGTATGTTCCAAGTATGTCCCAAGTATGTCCCAAGTATGTCCCAAGTATGTCCCTAGTATGTCCCAAGTATGTCCCAAGTATGTCCCAAGTATGTCCCAAGTATGTCCCAAGTATGTCCCAAGTATGTCCCTAGTATGTCCCAAGTATGTCCCAAGTATGTCCCAAGTATGTCCCAAGTATGTCCCAAGTATGTCCCAAGTATGTCCCAAGTATGTCCCAAGTATGTCCCAAGTATGTCCCAAGTATGTCCCAAGTATGTCCCAAGTATGTCCCAAGTATGTCCCAAGTATGTCCCAAGTATGTCCCAAGTATGTCCCAAGTATGTCCCAAGTATGTCCCAAGTATGTCCCAAGTATGTCCCAAGTATGTCCCAAGTATGTCCCAAGTATGTCCCTAGTATGTCCCAAGTATGTCCCAAGTATGTCCCAAGTATGTCCCAAGTATGTCCCAAGTATGTCCCAAGTATGTCCCAAGTCCCAAGTATGTCCCAAGTATGTCCCAAGTATGTCCCAAGTATGTCCCAAGTATGTCCCAAGTATGTCCCAAGTATGTCCCAAGTATGTCCCAAGTATGTCCCAAGTATGTCCCAAGTATGTCCCAAGTATGTCCCAAGTATGTCCCAAGTATGTCCCAAGTATGTCCCAAGTATGTCCCAAGTATGTCCCAAGTATGTCCCAAGTATGTCCCAAGTATGTCCCAAGTATGTCCCAAGTATGTCCCAAGTATGTCCCAAGTATGTCCCAAGTATGTCCCAAGTATGTCCCAAGTATGTCCCAAGTATGTCCCAAGTCCCAAGTATGTCCCAAGTATGTCCCAAGTATGTCCCAAGTATGTCCAAGTATGTCCCAAGTATGTCCCAAGTATGTCCCAAGTATGTCCCAAGTATGTCCCAAGTATGTCCCAAGTATGTCCCAAGTATGTCCCAAGTATGTCCCAAGTATGTCCCAAGTATGTCCCAAGTATGTCCCAAGTATGTCCCAAGTATGTCCCAAGTATGTCCCAAGTATGTCCCAAGTATGTCCCAAGTATGTCCCAAGTATGTTCCAAGTATGTCCAAGTATGTCCCAAGTATGTCCCAAGTATGTCCCAAGTATGTCCCTAGTATGTCCCAAGTATGTCCCAAGTATGTCCCAAGTATGTCCCAAGTATGTCCCAAGTATGTCCCAAGTATGTCCCAAGTATGTCCCAAGTATGTCCCAAGTATGTCCCAAGTATGTCCCAAGTATGTCCCAAGTATGTCCCAAGTATGTCCCAATATGTCCCAAGTATGTCCCAAGTATGTCCCAAGTATGTCCCAAGTATGTCCCAAGTATGTCCCAAGTATGTCCCAAGTATGTCCCAAGTATGTCCCTAGTATGTCCCAAGTATGTCCCAGGTATGTCCCAAGTATGTCCCAAGTATTCCAAGTATGTCCCAAGTATGTCCCAAGTATGTCCCAAGTATGTCCCAGTATGTCCCAAGTATGTCCCAAGTATGTCCCAGTAGTCCCAAATATGTCCCAAGTATGTCCCAAGTATGTCCCAAGTCCATATGTCAGTATTAATAAGTATGTCCCAGTAGTATGTCCCAAGTATGTCCCAAGTATGTCTAAGTATTGTATTGTCCCAAATATGTCCCAAGTATGTCCCAAGTTTCATATGTCCCAAGTATGTCCCAAGTATGTCCCAAGTGTCCCAATGTATGTCCCGCCAAGTATGTCCCTAGTATGTCCCAAGTATGTCCCAAGTATGTCCCAAGTATGTCCCAAGTATGTCCCAAGTCCCAAGTATGTCCCAAGTATGTCCCAAGTATGTCCCTAGTATGTCCCAAGTATGTCCCAAGTATGTCCCAAGTATGTCCCAAGTATGTCCCTGGTATGTCCCAAGTATGTCCCAAGTATGTCCCTAGTATGTCCCAAGTATGTCCCAAGTATGTCCCAAGTGTCCAAGTATGTCCCAAGTATGTCCCAAGTATGTCCCAAGTATGTCCCAAGTATGTCCCAAGTATGTCCCAAGTATGTCCCAAGTATGTCCCAAGTGTCCCAAGTATGTCCCAAGTATGTCCCAAGTATGTCCCAAGTATGTCCCAAGTATGTCCCAAGTATGTCCCAAGTATGTCCCAAGTATGTCCCAAGTATGTCCCAAGTATGTCCCAAGTATGTCCCAAGTATGTCCCAAGTATGTCCCAAGTATGTCCCAAGTATGTCCCAAGTATGTCCCAAGTATGTCCCAAGTATGTCCCAAGTATGTCCCAAGTATGTCCCAAGTATGTTCCAAGTATGTCCCAAGTATGTCCCAAGTATGTCCCAAGTATGTCCCAAGTATGTCCCAAGTATGTCCCAAGTATGTCCCAAGTATGTCCCAAGTATGTCCCAAGTATGTCCCAAGTATGTCCCAAGTATGTCCCAAGTATGTCCCAAGTATGTCCCAAGTATGTCCCAAGTATGTCCCAAGTATGTCCCAAGTATGTCCCAAGTATGTCCCTAGTATGTCCCAAGTATGTCCCAAGTATGTCCCTAGTATGTCCCAAGTATGTCCCAAGTATGTCCCAAGTATGTCCCAAGTATGTCCCAAGTATGTCCCTAGTATGTCCCAAGTATGTCCCAAGTATGTCCCAAGTATGTCCCAAGTATGTCCCAAGTATGTCCCAAGTATGTCCCATGTATGTCCCAAGTATGTCCCAAGTATGTCCCAAGTATGTCCCAAGTATGTCCCAAGTATGTCCCAAGTATGTCCCAAGTATGTCCCAAGTATGTCCCAAGTATGTCCCAAGTATGTCCCAAGTATGTCCCAAGTATGTCCCAAGTATGTCCCAAGTATGTCCCAAGTATGTCCCAAGTGTCCCAAGTATGTCCCAAGTATGTCCCAAGTATGTCCCAAGTATGTCCCAAGTATGTCCCAAGTATGTCCCAAGTATGTCCCAAGTATGTCCCAAGTATGTCCCAAGTATGTCCATGTATGTCCCAAGTATGTCCCAAGTATGTCCCTAGTATGTCCCAAGTATGTCCCAAGTATGTCCCAAGTATTCCCAAGTATGTCCCAATATGTCCCAAGTATGTCCCAAGTATGTCCCAAGTATGTCCCAAGTATGTCCCAAGTATTCCCAAATGTCCAGTATGTCCCAAGTATGTCCCAATGTCCATATGTCCCAAGTATGTCCCAGTATGTCCCAAGTATGTCCCAAGTATGTCCCAAGTATGTCCCAAGTATGTCCCAAGTATGTCCAAGTATGTCCCAAGTATGTCCCAAGTATGTCCCAAGTATGTCCCAAGTATGTCCCAAGTATGTCCCAAGTATGTCCCAAGTATGTCCCAAGTATGTCCCAAGTATGTCCCAGTATGTCCCAAGTATGTCCCAAGTATGTCCCAAGTATGTCCCAAGTATTCCCAATATGTCCCAAGTATTCAATATGTCCCAATATGTCCCGTATGTCAATATGTCCCGTGTCCAAGTATGTCCAATATGTCAAGTTATGTCAAGTATGTCCCAAAGTATGTCCCAAGTATTCCCAGTATGTCCAGTATGTAAGTATGTCCCAAGTATGTCCCTAGTATGTCCC
Organism: Lordiphosa clarofinis; assembly: GCA_018904275.1. Classification (NCBI taxonomy): domain Eukaryota; kingdom Metazoa; phylum Arthropoda; class Insecta; order Diptera; family Drosophilidae; genus Lordiphosa; species Lordiphosa clarofinis. Next base: position 36,970 of record JAEIGQ010000475.1, on the reverse strand, counting down.
AAGTATGTCCCAATATTCCCAAGTATGTCCCAGTATGTCCAATATGTCCCAAGTATGTCCCAAGTATGTCCCAAGTATGTCCCAAGTATGTCCCAAGTATGTCCTTGTATGTCAAAGTATGTCCATAAGTATGTCCCAAGTATGTCCCAAGTATGTCCCAAGTATGTCCCAAGTATGTCCCAAGTATGTCCCAAGTATGTCCCAAGTATGTCCCAAGTATGTCCCAAGTATGTCCAAGTATGTCCCAAGTATGTCCCAAGTATGTCTAAGTATGTCCTAGTATGTCAAGTATGTCCCAGTATCCCAAGTATGTCCCAAGTATGTCCTAAGTATGTCCCAAGTATGTCCCAAGTATGTCTAAGTATGTCCCAAGTATGTCCCAAGTATGTCCCAAGTATGTCCCTAGTATGTCCCAAGTATGTCCAAGTATGTCAAGTATGTCCCTAAGTATGTCCCAAGTATGTCCCAAGTATGTCCCAAGTATGTCCCTAGTATGTCCCAAGTATGTCCCAAGTATGTCCCTAAGTATGTCCCAAGTATGTCCCAAATATGCCTAGTATGTCCCTAGTATGTCCCAAGTATGTCCCAAGTATGTCCCAAGTATGTTCCAAGTATGTCCCAAAGTATGTCCCAAGTATGTCCCAAGTATGTCCCAAGTATGTCCCAGAGTATGTCCCAAGTATGTCCCAAGGTATGTCCCAAGTATGTCCAAGTATGTCCCAAGTATGTCCCAAATATGTCCCCAAGTATGTCCCAAGTATGTCCCAAGTATGTCCCAAGTATGTCCCAAGTATGTCCCAAGTATGTCCCAAGTATGTCCCAAGTATGTCCCAAGTATGTCCCAAGTATGTCCCAAGTATGTCCCAAGTATGTCCCAAGTATGTCCCAAGTATGTCCCAAGTATGTCCCAAGTATGTCCCAAGTATGTCCCAAGTATGTCCTAGTATGTCCCAAGTATGTCCCAAGTATGTCCCAAGTATGTCCCAAGTATGTCCCAAGTATGTCCCAAGTATGTCCCAAGTATGTCCCAAGTATGTCCCTAGTATGTCCCAAGTATGGCCCAAGTATGTCCCAAGTATGTCCCAAGTATGTCCCAAGTATGTCCTAAGTATGTCCCAAGTATGTCCCAAGTATGTCCCAAGTATGTCCCAAGTATGTCCCAAGTATGTCCCAAGTATGTCCCAAGTATGTCCCCAGTATGTCCCAAGTATGTCCCAAGTATGTCCCAAGTATGTCCCAAGTATGTCCCAAGTATGTCCCAAGTATGTCCCTAGTATGTCCCAAGTATGTCAAGTATGTCCCTAAATGTCCCAAGTATGTCCCAAGTATGTCCCAAGTATGTCCCAAGTATGTCCCAAGTATGTCCCAAGTATGTCCCAAGTATGTCCCAGATATGTCCCAAGTATGTCCCTAGTATGTCCCAAGTATGTCCCAAGTATGTCCCAAGTATGTCCCAAGATGTATCCCTAGTATGTCCCAAGTATGTCCCAGTATATCCCAAGTATGTCCCAAGTATGTCCAAGTATGTCCCAAGTATGTCCCAAGTATGTCCCTAGTATGTCCCAAGTATGTCCAAGTATGTCCCAAGTATGTCCAGTTGTCCCCAAAGTATGTCCCAAGTATGTCCCAAGTATGTCCCAAGTATGTCCCAAATATGTCCCAAGTATGTCCCAAGTATGTCCCAAGTATGTCCCAAGTATGTCCCAAGTATGTCCCAAGTATGTCCCAAGTATGTCCCAAGTATGTCCCAAGTATGCCCAAGTATGTCCCAAGTATGTCCCAAGTATGTCCCAAGTATGTCCCTAGTATGTCCCAAGTATGTCCCAAGTATGTCCCAAGTATGTCCCAAGTATGTCCCAAATATGTCCCAAGTATGTCCCAAATTATGTCCCAAGTATGTCCCAAGTATGTCCTAAGTATCTAGTATGTCCCAAGTATGTCCCTAGTATGTCCCAAGTATGTCCCAAGTATGTCCCAAGTATGTCCTCAGGTATGTCCCAAGTATGTCCCAAGTATGTCCCTAGTATGTCCCAAGTATGTCCCAAGTATGTCCCTAGTATGTCCCAAGTATGTCCCAAGTATGTCCTAGTATGTCCCTAGTAGTGTCAAGTATGTCCAAAGTATGTCCCAAGTATGTCCCTAGTATGTCCCAAGTATGTCCCAAGTATGCCCAAGTATGTCCCAAGTATGTCCCAAGTATGTCCCAAGTATGTCCCAAGTGTCAAGTATGTCCCGTATGTCCCAATATGTCCCAAGTATGTCCTAGTATGTCCAAGTATGTCCCAAGTATGTCCCAAGTATGTCCCAAGTATGTCCCAGAGTATGTCCCAAGTATGTCCCAAGTATGTCCCAAGTATGTCCCAAGTATGTCCCTAGTATGTCCCAAGTCCAAGTATGTCCCAAGTATGTCCCAAGTATGTCCCAAGTTCCCAAGTATGTCCCAAGTATGTCCCAGTATGTCCCAAGTATGTCCCAAGTATGTCCCAGGATGTCCCAAGTATGTCCCAAGTATGTCCCAAGTATGTCCCAAGTATGTCCCAAGTATGTCCAAAGTATGTCCCTAGTATGTCCCAAGTATGTCCCAAGTATGTCCCAAGTATGTCCCAAGTATGTCCCAAGTATGTCCCAAGTATGTCCCAAGTATGTCCCAAGTATGTCCCAAGTATGCCCAAGTATGTCCCAAATATGTCCCAAATATGTCCCAAGTATGTCCTAAGTATGTCCCAAGTATGTCCCAAGTATGTCCCAAGTATGTCCCAAGTATGTCCCAAGTATGTCCTAGTATGTCCCAAGTATGTCCCAAGTATGTCCCAAGTATGTCCCAAGTATGTCCCTAGTATGTCCCAAGTATGTCCCAAGTATGTCCCAAGTATGTCCCAAGTATGTCCCAAGTATGTCCCAAGTATGTCCCTAGTATGTCCCAAGTATGTCCCAAGTATGTCCCTAGTATGTCCCAAGTATGTCCCTAGTATGTCCCAAGTATGTCCCAAGTATGTCCCAAGTATGTCCCAAGTATGTCCCAAAGGTCCCAAGTATGTCCCAGGTCAATATGTCCCAAGTATGTCCCAAGTATGTCCCAAGTATGTCCCTAGTATGTCCAGTATGTCCCAAGTATGTCCCAAGTATGTCCCAAGTATGTCCCAAGTATGTCCCAATATGTCCCAAGTATGTCCCAAGTATGTCCCAAGTAAATGTCCAAGTATGTCCCAAGTATGTCCCAAGTATGTCCCAAGTATGTCCCAAGTATGTCCCTAGTATGTCCCAAGTATGTCCCCAGTATGTCCCAAGTATGTCCCAAGTATGTCCCTAGTATGTCCCAAGTATGTCCCAAGTATGTCCCAAGTATGTCCCAAGTATGTCCCAAGTATGTCCCAAGTATGTCCCAAGTATGTCCCAAGTATGTCCCTTGTAAGTATGTCCCTAGTATGTCCCAAGTATGTCCCAAGTATGTCCCAAGTATGTCCCTAGTATGTCCCAAGTATGTCCCAAGTATGTCCCTAGTATGTCCCAAGATGTCCCTAGTATGTCCCAAGTATGTCCCAAGTATGTCCCATAGTGTCCCAAGTATGTCCCAAGTATGTCCTAAGTATGTCCCAAGTATGTCCCAAGTATGTCCTAGTATGTCCCAAGTATGTCCCATGTCCCAAGTATGTCCCAAGTATGTCCCTAGTATGTCCCAAGTATGTCCCAAGTATGTCCCAAGTATGTCCCAAGTATGTCCCAAGTATGTCCTAGTATGTCCCAAGTATGTCCCAAGTATGTCCCTAGTATGTCCCAAGTATGTCCCAAGTATGTCCCAAGTATGTCCCAAGTATGTCCCATGTCCAGTATGTCCCAAGTATGTCCCTAGTATGTCCCAAGTATGTCCCAAGTATGTCCCTAGTATGTCCCAAGTATGTCCCAAGTATGTCCCAAGTATGTCCCAAGTATGTCCCAAGTATGTCCCAAGTATGTCCCAAGTATGTCCCAAGTATGTCCCAAGTATGTCCCTAGTATGTCCCAAGTATGTCCCAAGTATGTCCCAAGTATGTCCCAAGTATGTCCCAAGTATGTCCCAAGTATGTCCCAAGTATGTCCCAAGTATGTCCCAAGTAACAAGTATGTCCCAAGTATGTCCCTAGTATGTCCCAAGTATGCCTAGTATGTCCCAAGTATGTCCCAAGTATGTCCCAAGTATGTCCCAAGTATGTCCCAAGTATGTCCCAAGTATGTCCCAAGTATGTCCATAGTATGTCCCAAGTATGTCCCAAGTATGTCCCAAGTATGTCCCTAGTATGTCCCAAGTATGTCCCAAGTATGTCCCAAGTATGTCCCAAGTATGTCCCTAGTATGTCCCAAGTATGTCCCAAGTATGTCCAAAGTATGTCCCAAGTATGTCCCAAGTATGTCCCAAGTATGTCCCATGTATGTCCCAAGTATGTCCCAAGTATGTCCCAAGTATGTCCCAAGTATGTCCCAAGTATGTCCCAAGTATGTCCCAAGTATGTCCCTAGTATGTCCCAAGTATGTCCCAAGTATGTCCCAAGTATGTCCCAAGTATGTCCCTTGTATGTCCCAAGTATGTCCCAAGTATGTCCCAAGTATGTCCCAAGTATGTCCCTAGTATGTCCCAAGTATGTCCCAAGTATGTCCCAAGTATGTCCCAAGTATGTCCCAAGTATGTCCCTAGTATGTCCCAAGTATGTCCCAAGTATGTCCCAAGTATGTCCCAAGTATGTCCCAAGTATGTCCCAAGTATGTCCCAAGTTGTCCCAGTATGTCCTAATGTCCCAAGTATGTCCTAGGTATCCCAAGTATGTCCCTAGTATGTCCCAAGTATGTCCCTAAGTATGTCCCAAGATATGTCCCAAGTATGTCCCAAGTATGTCCCTAGTATGTCCTAGTATGTCCCAGTGTCCCAAGTATGTCCCAAGTATGTCCCAAGTATGTCCCCTAGTATGTCCCAAGTATGTCCCAAGTATGTCCCAAGTATGTCCCTAGTATGTCCCAAGTATGTCCCAAGTATGTCCCTAGTATGTCCCAAGTATGTCCCTAGTATGCTAAGTATGTCCCAAGTATGTCCCTAGTATGTCCCAAGTATGTCCCTAGTTTCCTAATGTCCCAAGTATGTCCCTAGTATGTCCCAAGTATGTCCCAAGTATGTCCCTAGTATGTCCCAAGTATGTCCCAAGTATGTCCCTAGTATGTCCCAAGTATGTCCCTAGTATGTCCTCAAGTATGTCCCAAGTATGTTCAAGTATGTCCCAAGTATGTCCCAAGTATGTCCCTAGTATGTCCCCAAGTATGTCCCAAGTATGTCCCAAGTATGTCCCAAGTATGTCCCTAGTATGTCCCAAGTGTCCCAAGTATGTCCCAGGATGTCCCTAGTATGTCCCTAGTATGTCCCAAGTATGTCCCAAGTATGTCCCAGTATGTCCCAAGTATGTCCCAAGTATGTCCCTAGTATGTCCCAAGTATGTCCCTAGTATGTCCCAAGTATGTCCCTAGTTCCCCAGTATGTCCCTAAGTCCCAGTATGTCCCTAGTATGTCCCTAGTATGTCCCAAGTATGTCCCAAGTATGTCCCAAGTATGTCCCAAGTATGTCCCAAGTATGTCCCAAGTATGTCCTAGGTATGTCCTAAGTATGTCCCAAGTATGTCCCAAGTATGTCCCAAGTATGTCCCAAGTATGTCCCAAGTATGTCCCAAGTATGTCCCAAGTATGTCCCAAGTATGTCCCAAGTATGTCCCAAGTATGTCCCAAGTATGTCCCAAGTATGTCCCAGTATGTCCCATGTCCCAAGTATGTCCCAAGTATGTCCCTAGTATGTCCCTAGTATATCCCAAGTATGTCCCAAGTATGTCCCTAGTATGTCCCAAGTATGTCCCAAGTATGTCCCAAGTATGTCCCAAGTATGTCCCAAGTATGTCCCAAGTATGTCCCAAGTATGTCCCAAGTATGTCCCAAGTATGTCCCAAGTATGTCCCATGTATGTCCCAAGTATGTCCCATGTATGTCCCAAGTATGTCCCAAGTATGTCCCAAGTATGTCCCAAGTATGTCCCAGGTATGTCCCAAGTATGTCCCAAGTATGTCCCAAGTATGTCCCAAGTATGTCCCTAGTATGTCCCAAGTATGTCCCAAGTATGTCCCAAGTATGTCCTAGTATGTCCCAAGTATGTCCATAGTATGTCCCAAGTATGTCCCAAGTATGTCCCAAGTATGTCCCAAGTATGTCCCAAGTATGTCCCAAGTATGTCCCAAGTATGTCCCAAGAAAGTCCCAAGTATGTCCCAAGTATGTCCTAGTATGTCCCAAGTATGTCCCAAGTATGTCCCAAGTATGTCCCAAGTATGTCCCAAGTATGTCCCAAGTATGTCCCAAGTATGTCCCAAGTATGTCCCAAGTATGTCCCAAGTATGTCCCAAGTATGTCCCAAGTATGTCCCTAGTATGTCCCAAGTATGTCCCATGTATGTCCCTAGTATGTCCCTAGTATGTCCCAAGTATGTCCCAAGTATGTCCCAAGTATGTCTATGCCAAGTATGTCCCTAGTGTCCCAAGTATGTCCCTAGTATGTCCCAATCCCAAGTATGTCCCAAGTATGTCCCAAGTATGTCCCAAGTATGTCCCAAGTATGTCCCAAGTATGTCCCAAGTATGTCCCAAGTATGTCCCAAGTATGTCCCAAGTATGTCCCTAGTATGTCCCAAGTATGTCCCTAGTAAGTCCCAAGTATGTCCCTAGTATGTCCCAAGTATGTCCCAAGTATGTCCCAAGTATGTCCCAAGTATGTCCCAAGTATGTCCCTAGTATGTCCCAAATGCCCAAGTATGTCCCTAGTATGTCCCAAGTATGTCCCAAGTATGTCCTAGTATGTCCCAAGTATGTCCCCAAAGTATGTCCCTAGTATGTCCCAAGTATGTCCCAAAGTAGTCCTAGTATGTCCCAAGTATGTCCCAAGTATGTCCCAAGTATGTCCCTAGTATGTCCCAAGTATGTCCCAAGTATGTCCCTAGTATGTCCCAAGTATGTCCCTAGTATGTCCCATCCAGTATGTCCAAGGTCTAAATGTCCCTAGTATGTCCCAAGTATGTCCCAAGTATGTCCCCTAGTATGTCCCATGTATGTCCCAATGTCCCAAGTATGTCCCAAGTATGTCCCAAGTATGTCCCAAGTATGTCCCAAGTATGTCCCTAGTATGTCCCAAGTAGTCCCTAGTATGTCCCAAGTATGTCCCAAGTATGTCCCAAGTATGTCCCTAGTATGTCCCAAGTATGTCCCTAGTATGTCCCAAGTATGTCCCAAGTATGTCCCTAAGTATGTCCCTAAGTATGTCCCAAGTATGTCCCTAGTATGTCCCAAGTATGTCCCAAGTATGTCCCAAGTATGTCCCTAGTATGTCCCAAGTATGTCCCTAGTATGTCCCAAGTATGTCCCAAGTATGTCCTGGGATGTCCCAAGTATGTCCCTAGTATGTCCCAGTATGTCCCAAGTATGTCCCAAGTATGTCCCAAGTATGTCCTAGTCTTCCCAAGTATGTCCCAAGTATGTCCCAAGTATGTCCCAAGTATGTCCCTAGTATGTCCCAAGTATGTCCCAAGTATGTCCCAAGTATGTCCCTAGTATGTCCCAAGTATGTCCCAAGTATGTCCCTAGTATGTCCCAAGTATGTCCCAAGTATGTCCCTAGTATGTCCCAAGTATGTCCCAAGTATGTCCCTAGTATGTCCCAAGTATGTCCCTAGTATGTCCCAAGTATGTCCCAAGTGATGTCCCTAGTATGTCCCAAGTATGTCCCAAGTATGTCCATATTCCCAAGTATGTCCCAAGTATGTCCTAAGTATGTCCCAAGTATGTCCCAAGTATGTCCCAAGTATGTCCCTAGTATGTCCCCAAGTATGTCCCAAGTATGTCCCAAGTATGTCCTCAAGTATGTCCCAAGTATGTCCCAAGTATGTCCCTAGTATGTCCCAAGTATGTCCCAAGTATGTCCCAAGTATGTCCCTAGTATGTCCCAAGTATGTCCCAAGTATGTCCCAAGTATGTCCCAAGTATGTCCCAAGTATGTCCCAAGTATGTCCCAAGTATGTCCCTAGTATGTCCCAAGTATGTCCCAAGTATGTCCCAAGTATGTCCCTAGTATGTCCCTAGTATGTCCCAAGTATGTCCCAAGTATGTCCCAAGTATGTCCCAAGTATGTCCCAAGTATGTCCCAAGTATGTCCCGTATGTCCAAGTATGTCCCTAGTATGTCCCTAGTATGTCCCAAGTATGTCCCAAGTATGTCCCTAGTATGTCCCAAGTATGTCCCTAGTATGTCCCAAGTATGTCCCAAGTATGTCCCAGTATGTCCCAAGTATGTCCCAAGTATGTCCCTAGTATGTCCTATGTCAATGTCCCTAGTATGTCCCAAGTATGTCCCAAGTATGTCCCTAGTATGTCCCAAGTATGTCCCAAGTATGTCCCAATGTCCCAAGTATGTCCCTAGTATGTCCCAAGTATGTCCCAAGTATGTCCCAAGTATGTCCCAAGTATGTCCCAAGTATGTCCCAAGTATGTCCCAAGTATGTCCCCAGTATGTCCCAAGTATGTCCCAAGTATGTCCCTAGTATGTCCCAAGTATGTCCCAAGTATGTCCTAGTATGTCCCAAGTATGTCCCAAGTATGTCCCAAGTATGTCCCTAGTATGTCCCAAGTATGTCCCTAGTATGTCCCAAGTATGTCCCAAGTATGTCCCTAGTATGTCCCAAGTATGTCCCAAGTATGTCCCTAGTATGTCCCAAGTATGTCCCAAGTATGTCCCTAGTATGTCCCAAGTATGTCCCAAGTATTGTCCCAAGTATGTCCCAAGATGTAGTATGTCCCAAGTATGTCCCAAGTATGTCCCAAGTATGTCCCATGTCCCAAGTATGTCCCAAGTATGTCCCAAGTATGTCCCAAGTATGTCCCAAGTATGTCCCAAGTATGTCCCAAGTATGTCCCAAGTATGCCCAAGTATGTCCCAAGTATGTCCCAGTATGTCCCAAGTATGTCCCAAGTGTGTCCCTAGTATGTCCCAAGTATGTCCCAAGTATGTCCCTAGTATGTCCCAAGTATGTCCCAAAGTTCCCAAGTATGTCCCAAGTATGTCCCTAGTATGTCCCAAGTATGTCCCAAGTATGTCCCAAGTATGTCCCAAGTATGTCCCAGTATGTCCCAATATGTCCCAGTATGTCCCAAGTATGTCCCAAGTATGTCCCAAGTATGTCCCTAGTATGTCCCAAGTATGTCCCAAGTATGTCCCTAGTATGTCCCAAGTATGTCCCAAGTATGTCCCAAGTATGTCCAAAGTATGTCCCAGTATGTCCCAAGTATGTCCCAGTATGTCCCAAGTATGTCCCAAGTATGTCCCAAGTATGTCCCAAGTATGTCCCAAGTATGTCCCAAGTATGTCCCTAGTATGTCCCAAGTATGTCCCAAGTATGTCCCAAGTATGTCCCAAGTATGTCCCAAGTATGTCCCAAGTATGTCCCAAGTATGTCCCAAGTATGTCCCTAGTATGTCCCAAGTATGTCCCAAGTATGTCCCAAGTATGTCCCAAGTATGTCCCAAGTATGTCCCAAGTATGTCCCAAGTATGTCCCAAGTATGTCCCAAGTATGTCCCAAGTATGTCCCAAGTATGTCCCTAGTATGTCCCAAGTATGTCCCAAGTATGTCCCAAGTATGTCCCAAGTATGTCCCAAGTATGTCCCTAGTATGTCCCAGGTATGTCCCAAGTATGTCCCTAGTATGTCCCAAGTATGTCCCAAGTATGTCCCAAGTATGTCCCAAGTATGTCCCAAGTATGTCCCAAGTATGTCCCAAGTATGTCCCTAGTATGTCCCAAGTATGTCCCAAGTATGTCCCTTGTATGTCCCAAGTATGTCCCAAGTATGTCCTAGTATGTCCCAAGTATGTCCCTAGTATGTCCCAAGTATGTCCCAAGTATGTCCCAAGTATGTCCCAAGTATGTCCCAAGTATGTCCCTAGTATGTCCCTAGTATGTCCCAAGTATGTCCCAAGTATGTCCCAAGTATGTCCCTAGTATGTCCCAAGTATGTCCCTAGTATGTCCCAAGTATGTCCCAAGTATGTCCCAAGTATGTCCCCAGTATGTCCCAAGTATGTCCCAAGTATGTCCCAAGTATGTCCCAAGTATGTCCCATGTCCCAAGTATGTCCCAAGTATGTCCCAAGTATGTCCCAAGTATGTCCCTGGTATGTCCCAAGTATGTCCCAAGTATGTCCCAAGTATGTCCCAAGTATGTCCCAAGTATGTCCCTAGTATGTCCCAAGTATGTCCATAGTATGTCCCAAGTATGTCCCTAGTATGTCCCAAGTATGTCCCATGTATGTCCCTAGTATGTCCCTAGTATGTCCCAAGTATGTCCATATATGTCCCTAGTATGTCCCAAGTATGTCCCAAGTATGTCCCAAGTATGTCCCAAGTATGTCCCAAGTATGTCCCAAGTATGTCCCAAGTATGTCCCAAGTATGTCCCAAGTATGTCCCTAGTATGTCCCAAGTATGTCCCAAGTATGTCCCAAGTATGTCCCAAGTATGTCCCTAGTATGTCCCAAGTATGTCCCATGTATGTCCTAGTATGTCCCAAGTATGTCCCAAGTATGTCCCAAGTATGTCCCTAGTATGTCCCAAGTATGTCCCAAGTATGTCCCAAGTATGTCCCTAGTATGTCCCAAGTATGTCCCAAGTATGTCCCTAGTATGTCCCAAGTATGTCCCTAGTATGTCCCAAGTATGTCCCATGTATGTCCCAAGTATGTCCATAGTATGTCCCAAGTATGTCCCAAGTATGTCCCAAGTATGTCCCAAGTATGTCCCAAGTATGTCCCTAGTAAGTCCCAAGTATGTCCTAGTATGTCCCAAGTATGTCCCAAGTATGTCCCAAGTATGTCCCTAGTATGTCCCAAGTATGTCCCAAGTATGTCCCAAGTATGTCCCTAGTATGTCCCAAGTATGTCCCTAGTATGTCCCAAGTATGTCCCAAGTATGTCCCTAGTATGTCCCAAGTATGTCCCAAGTATGTCCCAAGTATGTCCCAAGTATGTCCCAAGTATGTCCCAAGTATGTCCCAAGTATGTCCCAAGTATGTCCCAAGTATGTCCCTAGTATGTCCCAAGTATGTCCCAAGTATGTCCCAAGTATGTCCCAAGTATGTCCCAAGTATGTCCCAAGTATGTCCCTAGTATGTCCCAAGTATGTCCCTAGTATGTCCCAAGTATGTCCCAAGTATGTCCCTAGTATGTCCCTAGTATGTCCCAAGTATGTCCCAAGTATGTCCCAAGTATGTCCCAAGTATGTCCCAAGTATGTCCCAAGTATGTCCCAAGTATGTCCCAAGTATGTCCCAAGTATGTCCCTAGTATGTCCCAAGTATGTCCCAAGTATGTCCCAGTATGTCCCAAGTATGTCCCAAGTATGTCCCAAGTATGTCCCAAGTATGTCCCAAGTATGTCCCAAGTATGTCCCTAGTATGTCCCAAGTATGTCCCAAGTATGTCCCAAGTATGTCCCAAGTATGTCCCAAGTATGTCCCAAGTATGTCCCAAGTATGTCCCAAGTATGTCCCAAGTATGTCCCAAGTATGTCCCTAGTATGTCCCAAGTATGTCCCAAGTATGTCCCTAGATGTCCCTAGTATGTCCCAAGTATGTCCCAAGTATGTCCCAAGTATGTCCCAAGTATGTCCCAAGTATGTCCCTAGTATGTCCCAAGTATGTCCCAAGTATGTCCCAAGTATGTCCCAAGTATGTCCCAAGTATGTCCTAGGTATGTCCCAAGTATGTCCCAAGTATGTCCCAAGTATGTCCCAAGTATGTCCCAAGTATGTCCCAAGTATGTCCCAAGTATGTCCCAAGTATGTCCCTAGTATGTCCCAAGTATGTCCCAAGTATGTCCCAAGTATGTCCCTAGTATGTCCCAAGTATGTCCCATGTGTCCCAAGTATGTCCCAAGTATGTCCCAAGTATGTCCCCTGTATGTCCATAGTATGTCCTAGTATGTCCCAAGTATGTCCCAAGTATGTCCCCAAGTATGTCCCAAGTATGTCCCAAGTATGTCCCAAGTATGTCCCAAGTATGTCCTAGGTATGTCCCAAGTATGTCCCAAGTATGTCCCAAGTATGTCCCAAGTATGTCCCAAGTATGTCCCAAGTATGTCCCAAGTATGTCCCTAGTATGTCCCAAGTATGTCCCAAGTATGTCCCTAGTATGTCCCAAGTATGTCCCAAGTATGTCCCTAGTATGTCCCAAGTATGTCCCAAGTATGTCCCAAGTATGTCCCAAGTATGTCCCTAGTATGTCCCAAGTATGTCCCAAGTATGTCCCAAGTATGTCCCTAGTATGTCCCAAGTATGTCCCAAGTATGTCCCAAGTATGTCCCAAGTATGTCCCAAGTATGTCCCAAGTATGTCCCAAGTATGTCCCAAGTATGTCCCAAGTATGTCCCCAGTATGTCCCAAGTATGTCCCAAGTATGTCCCAAGTATGTCCCAAGTATGTCCCAAGTATGTCCCAAGTATGTCCCTAGTATGTCCCAAGTATGTCCCAAGTATGTCCCAAGTATGTCCCTAGTATGTCCCAAGTATGTCCCAAGTATGTCCCAAGTATGTCCCAAGTATGTCCCCAGTATGTCCCAAGTATGTCCCAAGTATGTCCCAAGTATGTCCCAAGTATGTCCCAAGTATGTCCCAAGTATGTCCCAAGTATGTCCAAGTATGTCCCAAGTATGTCCCAAGTATGTCCCTAGTATGTCCCAAGTATGTCCCAAGTATGTCCCAAGTATGTCCCAAGTATGTCCCAAGTATGTCCCAAGTATGTCCCTAGTATGTCCCAAGTATGTCCCAAGTATGTCCCAAGTATGTCCCAAGTATGTCCCAAGTATGTCCCAAGTATGTCCCCAGTATGTCCCAAGTATGTCCCAAGTATGTCCCAAGTATGTCCCAAGTATGTCCCAAGTATGTCCCAAGTATGTCCCAAGTATGTCCCAAGTATGTCCCAAGTATGTCCCAAGTATGTCCCAAGTATGTCCCAAGTATGTCCCAAGTATGTCCCCAGTATGTCCCAAGTATGTCCCAAGTATGTCCCAAGTATGTCCCAAGTATGTCCCTAGTATGTCCCAAGTATGTCCCAAGTATGTCCCAAGTATGTCCCAGGTATGTCCCTAGTATGTCCCAAGTATGTCCCAAGTATGTCCCTAGTATGTCCCAAGTATGTCCCAAGTATGTCCCAAGTATGTCCCAAGTATGTCCCAAGTATGTCCCAAGTATGTCCCAAGTATGTCCCAAGTATGTCCCTAGTATGTCCCAAGTATGTCCCAAGTATGTCCCTAGTATGTCCCAAGTATGTCCCAAGTATGTCCCAAGTATGTCCCAAGTATGTCCCAAGTATGTCCCTAGTATGTCCCAAGTATGTCCCAAGTATGTCCCTAGTATGTCCCAAGTATGTCCCAAGTATGTCCCTAGTATGTCCCAAGTATGTCCCAAGTATGTCCCAAGTATGTCCCAAGTATGTCCCTAGTATGTCCCAAGTATGTCCCAAGTATGTCCCAAGTATGTCCCTAGTATGTCCCAAGTATGTCCCAAGTATGTCCCTAGTATGTCCCAAGTATGTCCCAAGTATGTCCCAAGTATGTCCCAAGTATGTCCCAAGTATGTCCCAAGTATGTCCCAAGTATGTCCCAAGTATGTCCCAAGTATGTCCCAAGTATGTCCCAAGTATGTCCCAAGTATGTCCCAAGTATGTCCCAAGTATGTCCCAAGTATGTCCCTAGTATGTCCCAAGTATGTCCCAAGTATGTCCCTAGTATGTCCCAAGTATGTCCCAAGTATGTCCCTAGTATGTCCCAAGTATGTCCCAAGTATGTCCCAAGTATGTCCCAAGTATGTCCCAAGTATGTCCCAAGTATGTCCCTAGTATGTCCCAAGTATGTCCCAAGTATGTCCCAAGTATGTCCCAAGTATGTCCCAAGTATGTCCCAAGTATGTCCCAAGTATGTCCCAAGTATGTCCCAAGTATGTCCCAAGTATGTCCCAAGTATGTCCCAAGTATGTCCCTAGTATGTCCCAAGTATGTCCCAAGTATGTCCCAAGTATGTCCCAAGTATGTCCCAAGTATGTCCCAAGTATGTCCCAAGTATGTCCCAAGTATGTCCCAAGTATGTCCCAAGTATGTCCCAAGTATGTCCCAAGTATGTCCCAAGTATGTCCCAAGTATGTCCCAAGTATGTCCCAAGTATGTCCCAAGTATGTCCCAAGTATGTCCCAAGTATGTCCCTAGTATGTCCCTAGTATGTCCCAAGTATGTCCCAAGTATGTCCCTAGTATGTCCCAAGTATGTCCCTAGTATGTCCCAAGTATGTCCCAAGTATGTCCCTAGTATGTCCCTAGTATGTCCCAAGTATGTCCCAAGTATGTCCCTAGTATGTCCCAAGTATGTCCCAAGTATGTCCCAAGTATGTCCCAAGTATGTCCCAAGTATGTCCCAAGTATGTCCCTAGTATGTCCCAAGTATGTCCCAAGTATGTCCCAAGTATGTCCCAAGTATGTCCCAAGTATGTCCCAAGTATGTCCCAAGTATGTCCCAAGTATGTCCCTAGTATGTCCCAAGTATGTCCCTAGTATGTCCCAAGTATGTCCCAAGTATGTCCCAAGTATGTCCCAAGTATGTCCCAAGTATGTCCCTAGTATGTCCCAAGTATGTCCCAAGTATGTCCCTAGTATGTCCCAAGTATGTCCCAAGTATGTCCCAAGTATGTCCCTAGTATGTCCCAAGTATGTCCCAAGTATGTCCCAAGTATGTCCCAAGTATGTCCATAGTATGTCCCAAGTATGTCCCAAGTATGTCCCAAGTATGTCCCAAGTATGTCCCAAGTATGTCCCAAGTATGTCCCTAGTATGTCCCAAGTATGTCCCAAGTATGTCCCAAGTATGTCCCAAGTATGTCCCAAGTATGTCCCAAGTATGTCCCAAGTATGTCCCAAGTATGTCCCAAGTATGTCCCAAGTATGTCCCAAGTATGTCCCAAGTATGTCCCAAGTATGTCCCAAGTATGTCCCAAGTATGTCCCAAGTATGTCCCAAGTATGTCCCAAGTATGTCCCAAGTATGTCCCTAGTATGTCCCAAGTATGTCCCAAGTATGTCCCAAGTGTCCCAAGTATGTCCCTAGTATGTCCCAAGTATGTCCCAAGTATGTCCCAAGTATGTCCCAAGTATGTCCCAAGTATGTCCCAAGTATGTCCCAAGTATGTCCCAAGTATGTCCCAAGTATGTCCCAAGTATGTCCCAAGTATGTCCCAAGTATGTCCCAAGTATGTCCCAAGTATGTCCCAAGTATGTCCCAAGTATGTCCCAAGTATGTCCCTAGTATGTCCCAAGTATGTCCCAAGTATGTCCCTAGTATGTCCCAAGTATGTCCCACGTATGTCCCAAGTATGTCCCAAGTATGTCCCAAGTATGTCCCAAGTATGTCCCAAGTATGTCCATAGTATGTCCCAAGTATGTCCCAAGTATGTCCCAAGTATGTCCCAAGTATGTCCCAAGTATGTCCCAAGTATGTCCCAAGTATGTCCCAAGTATGTCCCAAGTATGTCCCTAGTATGTCCCAAGTATGTCCCAAGTATGTCCCAAGTATGTCCCAAGTATGTCCCAAGTGTCCCAAGTATGTCCCTAGTATGTCCCAAGTATGTCCCAAGTATGTCCCTAGTATGTCCCAAGTATGTCCCAAGTATGTCCCAAGTATGTCCCTAGTATGTCCCAAGTATGTCCCAAGTATGTCCCAAGTATGTCCCTAGTATGTCCCAAGTATGTCCCAAGTATGTCCCTAGTATGTCCCAAGTATGTCCAAGTATGTCCCTAGTATGTCCCAAGTATGTCCCAAGTATGTCCCAAGTATGTCCCTAGTATGTCCCAAGTATGTCCCAAGTATGTCCCAAGTATGTCCCAAGTATGTCCCAAGTATGTCCCAAGTATGTCCCAAGTATGTCCCTAGTATGTCCCAAGTATGTCCCAAGTATGTCCCAAGTATGTCCCAAGTATGTCCATAGTATGTCCCAAGTATGTCCCAAGTATGTCCCAAGTATGTCCCAAGTATGTCCCAAGTATGTCCCAAGTATGTCCCTAAGTATGTCCCAAGTATGTCCCAAGTATGTCCCAAGTATGTCCCAAGTATGTCCCAAGTATGTCCCAAGTATGTCCCAAGTATGTCCCAAGTATGTCCCTAGTATGTCCCAAGTATGTCCCAAGTATGTCCCAAGTATGTCCCAAGTATGTCCATAGTATGTCCCAAGTATGTCCCAAGTATGTCCCAAGTATGTCCCTAGTATGTCCCAAGTATGTCCCAAGTATGTCCCAAGTATGTCCCAAGTATGTCCCAAGTATGTCCCAAGTATGTCCCAAGTATGTCCCAAGTATGTCCCAAGTATGTCCCAAGTATGTCCCAAGTATGTCCCAAGTATGTCCCAAGTATGTCCCAAGTATGTCCCTAGTATGTCCCAAGTATGTCCCAAGTATGTCCCAATGTCCCAAGTATGTCCCAAGTATGTCCCAAGTATGTCCCAAGTATGTCCCAAGTATGTCCCAAGTATGTCCCAAGTATGTCCAAAGTATGTCCCAAGTATGTCCCTAGTATGTCCCAAGTATGTCCCAAGTATGTCCCAAGTATGTCCCAAGTATGTCCCAAGTATGTCCCAAGTATGTCCTAGTGTGTGTCCCAAGTATGTCCCTAGTATGTCCCAAGTATGTCCCAAGTATGTCCCTAGTATGTCCCAAGTATGTCCCAAGTATGTCCCAAGTATGTCCCAAGTATGTCCCAAGTATGTCCCAAGTATGTCCCTAGTATGTCCCAAGTATGTCCCAAGTATGTCCCTAGTATGTCCCAAGTATGTCCCAAGTATGTCCCTAGTATGTCCCAAGTATGTCCCAAGTATGTCCCTAGTATGTCCCAAGTATGTCCCAAGTATGTCCCAAGTGTGTCCCTAGTATGTCCCAAGTATGTCCCAAGTATGTCCCAAGTATGTCCCAAGTATGTCCCAAGTATGTCCCAAGTATGTCCCTAGTATGTCCCAAGTATGTCCCAAGTATGTCCCAAGTATGTCCCAAGTATGTCCCAAGTATGTCCCAAGTATGTCCCAAGTATGTCCCAAGTATGTCCCTAGTATGTCCCAAGTATGTCCCAAGTATGTCCCTAGTATGTCCCAAGTATGTCCCAAGTATGTCCCAAGTATGTCCCTAGTATGTCCCAAGTATGTCCCAAGTATGTCCCAAGTATGTCCCAAGTATGTCCCAAGTATGTCCCAAGTATGTCCCAAGTATGTCCCAAGTATGTCCCTAGTATGTCCCAAATATGTCCCAAGTATGTCCCAAGTATGTCCCAAGTATGTCCCAAGTATGTCCCAAGTATGTCCCAAGTATGTCCCAAGTATGTCCCAAGTATGTCCCAAGTATGTCCCAAGTATGTCCCAAGTATGTCCCAAGTATGTCCCAAGTATGTCCCAAGTATGTCCCAAGTATGTCCCTAGTATGTCCCAAGTATGTCCCAAGTATGTCCCAAGTATGTCCCAAGTATGTCCCAAGTATGTCCCAAGTATGTCCCAAGTATGTCCCAAGTATGTCCCAAGTATGTCCCTAGTATGTCCCAAGTATGTCCCAAAGTATGTCCCAAGTATGTCCCAAGTATGTCCCAAGTATGTCCCAAGTATGTCCCAAGTATGTCCCAAGTATGTCCCTAGTATGTCCCAAGTATGTCCCTAGTATGTCCCAAGTATGTCCCAAGTATGTCCCTAGTATGTCCCTAGTATGTCCCAAGTATGTCCCAAGTATGTCCCTAGTATGTCCCAAGTATGTCCCTAGTATGTCCCAAGTATGTCCCAAGTATGTCCCTAGTATGTCCCAAGTATGTCCCAAGTATGTCCCTAGTATGTCCCAAGTATGTCCCAAGTATGTCCTAGTATGTCCCAAGTATGTCCCATAGTATGTCCCAAGTATGTCCCAAGTATGTCCCAAGTATGTCCCAAGTATGTCCCAAGTATGTCCCTAGTATGTCCCAAGTATGTCCCAAGTATGTCCCAAGTATGTCCCAAGTATGTCCCAAGTATGTCCCAAGTATGTCCCTAGTATGTCCCAAGTATGTCCCAAGTATGTCCCAAGTATGTCCCAAGTATGTCCCAAGTATGTCCTAAGTATGTCCCTAGTATGTCCCTAGTATGTCCCAAGTATGTCCCAAGTATGTCCCAAGTATGTCCCAAGTATGTCCCAAGTATGTCCCAAGTATGTCCCAAGTATGTCCCAAGTATGTCCCAAGTATGTCCCAAGTATGTCCCAAGTATGTCCCAAGTATGTCCCTAGTATGTCCCAAGTATGTCCCAAGTATGTCCCAAGTATGTCCCAAGTATGTCCCAAGTATGTCCCTAGTATGTCCCAAGTATGTCCCAAGTATGTCCCAAGTATGTCCCAAGTATGTCCCAAGTATGTCCCAAGTATGTCCCAAGTATGTCCCAAGTATGTCCCAAGTATGTCCCAAGTATGTCCCTAGTATGTCCCAAGTATGTCCCAAGTATGTCCCAAGTATGTCCCAAGTATGTCCCAAGTATGTCCCTAGTATGTCCCAAGTATGTCCCAAGTATGTCCCAAGTATGTCCCTAGTATGTCCCAAGTATGTCCCTTGTATGTCCCAAGTATGTCCCAAGTATGTCCCTAGTATGTCCCTAGTATGTCCCAAGTATGTCCCAAGTATGTCCCAAGTATGTCCCAAGTATGTCCCAAGTATGTCCCAAGTATGTCCCAAGTATGTCCCAAGTATGTCCCAAGTATGTCCTAGTATGTCCCAAGTATGTCCCAAGTATGTCCCAAGTATGTCCCCAGTATGTCCCAAGTATGTCCCTAGTATGTCCCAAGTATGTCCCAAGTATGTCCCAAGTATGTCCCTAGTATGTCCCAAGTATGTCCCAAGTATGTCCCAAGTATGTCCCAAGTATGTCCCAAGTATGTCCCAAGTATGTCCCTAGTATGTCCCAAGTATGTCCCAAGTATGTCCCAAGTGTGTCCCAAGTATGTCCCAAGTATGTCCCTAGTATGTCCCAAGTATGTCCCAAGTATGTCCCAAGTATGTCCCTAGTATGTCCCAAGTATGTCCCTAGTATGTCCCAAGTATGTCCCAAGTATGTCCCTAGTATGTCCCTAGTATGTCCCAAGTATGTCCCAAGTATGTCCCTAGTATGTCCCAAGTATGTCCCAAGTATGTCCCTAGTATGTCCCAAGTATGTCCCAAGTATGTCCCTAGTATGTCCCAAGTATGTCCCAAGTATGTCCCAAGTATGTCCCAAGTATGTCCCAAGTATGTCCCAAGTATGTCCCTAGTATGTCCCAAGTATGTCCCAAGTATGTCCCAAGTATGTCCCAAGTATGTCCCAAGTATGTCCCAAGTATGTCCCAAGTATGTCCCAAGTATGTCCCAAGTATGTCCCCAGTATGTCCCAAGTATGTCCCAAGTATGTCCCAAGTATGTCCCAAGTATGTCCAAAGTATGTCCCAAGTATGTCCCAAGTATGTCCCAAGTATGTCCCAAGTATGTCCCTAGTATGTCCCAAGTATGTCCCAAGTATGTCCCTAGTATGTCCCAAGTATGTCCCTAGTATGTCCCAAGTATGTCCCTAGTATGTCCCAAGTATGTCCCAAGTATGTCCCTAGTATGTCCCTAGTATGTCCCAAGTATGTCCCAAGTATGTCCCTAGTATGTCCCAAGTATGTCCCAAGTATGTCCCTAGTATGTCCCAAGTATGTCCCAAGTATGTCCCAAGTATGTCCCTAGTATGTCCCAAGTATGTCCCAAGTATGTCCCAAGTATGTCCCAAGTATGTCCCAAGTATGTCCCAAGTATGTCCCAAGTATGTCCCAAGTATGTCCCAAGTATGTCCCTAGTATATCCCAAGTATGTCCCAAGTATGTCCCAAGTATGTCCCAAGTATGTCCCAAGTATGTCCCAAGTATGTCCCTAGTATGTCCCAAGTATGTCCCAAGTATGTCCCAAGTATGTCCCAAGTATGTCCCAAGTATGTCCCTAGTATGTCCCTAGTATGTCCCAAGTATGTCCCAAGTATGTCCCTAGTATGTCCCAAGTATGTCCCAAGTATGTCCCTAGTATGTCCCAAGTATGTCCCAAGTATGTCCCAAGTATGTCCCTAGTATGTCCCAAGTATGTCCCAAGTATGTCCCAAGTATGTCCCAAGTATGTCCCAAGTATGTCCCTAGTATGTCCCAAGTATGTCCCACGTATGTCCCAAGTATGTCCCAAGTATGTCCCAAGTATGTCCCTAGTATGTCCCAAGTATGTCCCAAGTATGTCCCAAGTATGTCCCAAGTATGTCCCAAGTATGTCCCAAGTATGTCCCAAGTATGTCCCAAGTATGTCCCAAGTATGTCCCTAGTATGTCCCAAGTATGTCCCAAGTATGTCCCAAGTATGTCCCAAGTATGTCCCAAGTATGTCCCCAGTATGTCCCAAGTATGTCCCTTGTATGTCCCAAGTATGTCCCAAGTATGACCAAAGTATGTCCCTAGTATGTCCCTAGTATATCCCAAGTATGCCCAAGTATGTCCCTAGTATGTCCCAAGTATGTCCCAAGTATGTCCATAGTCCATAAGGCCCCAAAAATTAGGTTTGCGGTCTTATTTCATTTCGCGGAAATAAGACCCCAATTTTTAATATGAATTTTTCGGGGTCTTATTTCATTTCTCTTATTTTTGCTGATATATGGAAAAAATTCCAATAACGGTTAATTTTCTTATCTGCCTGCGTTTTCTGACTTAGTATTTGATGCATTTTTGTACAGATGTGCAAAAGTACCGTTTTACAATTAGTTCAGTGATAACATTTTGAGTTTGTTGATCAGTTTAGTGATTTGCATTGTGTAAAGCAGACGTTCAAGTGCGAGATAAAATTATGAAGTGCGAAAAAATTGTTGCATTACGGCGAACTGGAAATTTGTTCTACGTCAAAGAACAAAAAATGCTGTATTTTGACGAGGTAATTATATTGTCTATTTTAAACGAGAGCATAAGTTAAAGTCGGCTCTAACCGACTTCGATATACCCGTTACTCATGAAAAACATGTTTAACAGTGTTCCTGCGTTCCTTAGGGTAACCATCAGAAAAGTATGCAACATTTTTTTAGGGTGGGTAGCGGGGGGGCTCGGTTCACTTTTTTGCTTATAACTTGAGAACCGTTCATCCGATCTTCATCATTTCTTTGGCAAATCGTCTATCTTTAAAAATGTAGGAGATATAACGTTTTTTCCAAATTGCGGGGGCGGGAGGGGGCGTGGCCAAAATTTGAAACAAACTTGATCTGCGTGCAGAAAAAAGAAGCATTTGTCCCATACATGTCAAACCTCTATCTCTTACCATCTCTGAGATCTAGGTGTTCATACAGACAGACGGACAGACGGACAGACGGACGGACGGACAGACGGACATAGCTATATCGACTCGGCTGTTGATGCTGATCAAGAATATATATACTTTAGATGGTCGGAAATGATTCCTTCTGCCTGTTACATACATTTGCACGACTTTAGTATACCCTTTTTACTCTACGAGTAACGGGTATAAAAATCTTAGCGCCGCAGACGAGATTTTTTTTATATAAAAACTTTTTATATTATATCAAAAAAATTGTGTCAATCTAAGCGCCGCAGGCGATTTTTTTGTAAAAAATTTTCATTATTATTTAATGTTATAGGTAGTTTATTTCACTAAAAATCCAAATTAAACAATATTTTAAAATTTTATTTTAGGTATTTCCAATAGTTTTTATTTAATTGAATAAATTGAATAATGCAATAAAATGAACAAAAAAAATGGAAAAATTGGGGTGTTATTTCATTTTTCAAAATGGGGTATTATTTCATTATGAAATAACACCCCAAATTTGGGGCCTTATTTCTTTTTTTTTTGGGGCCTTATTTCATTTCAGTGGGGCCTTATTTCATAATTTAAATTGGGGTATTATTTCACTATGAAATAACTCCCTAAATTTGGGGACTTATTTCATTTTATCGTTTAGGGACTTATTTCATTGGGGACTTATTGCCTGCAGCCCCCAAGTATGTCCCAGGTATGTCCCAGGTATGTCCCAAGTATGTCCCAAGTGTGTCCCTAGTAAGTCCCAAGTATGTCCCAAGTATGTCCCAAGTGTGTCCCAAGTATGTCCCAAGTATGTCCCTAGTATGTGCCTAGTATGTCCCAAGTATGTCCCACTTATGTCCAAAGTCTGTCCCAAGTATGTCCCAAGAATGTCCCAAGTATGTCCCAGGTATGTCCCAAGTATGTCCCAAGTATGTCCCAAGTGTGTCCCTAGTAAGTCCCAAGTATGTCCCAAGTATGTCCCAAGTGTGTCCCAAGTATGTCCCAAGTACGTCCCTAGTATGTCCCAAGTATGTCCACAGTATGTCCCTAGTATGTCCCAAGTATGTGCCAAGTATGTCCCAAGTATGTCCCTAGTAAGTCCCAAGTATGCCCCAAGTATGTCCCTTGTATGTCCCAAGTATGTCCCAAGTATGTCCCAAGTTTGTCCCTAGTAAGTCCCAAGTATGTCCCAAGTATGTCCCAAGTGTGTCCCAAGTATGTCCCAAGTATGTCCCAAGTATGTCCCAAGTTTGTCCCTAGTAAGTCCCAAGTATGTCCAAAGTATGTCCCAAGTGTGTCCCAAGTATGTCCCTAGTATGTCCCAAGTATGTCCATAGTATGTCCCTAGTATGTCCCAAGTATGTCCCAAGTATGTCCCTAGTAAGTCCCAAGTATGTCCCAAGTATGTCCCTAGTATGTCCCAAGTATGTCCATAGTATGTCCCTAGTATGTCCCAAGTATGTCCCAAGTATGTCCCAAGTATGTCCCTAGTAAGTCCCAAGTATGTCCCAAGTATGTCCCAAGTATGTCCCAAGTATGTCCCAAGTATGTCCCAAGTGTGTCCCTAGTAAGTCCCAAGTATGTCCCAAGTATGTCCCAAGTGTGTCCCAAGTATGTCCCAAGTAAGTGCCTAGTATGTCCCAAGTATGTCCCACTTATGTCCCAAGTATGTCCCAAGTATGTCCCA
The DNA here is from genome assembly GCA_018904275.1 of Lordiphosa clarofinis. NCBI lineage: Eukaryota > Metazoa > Arthropoda > Insecta > Diptera > Drosophilidae > Lordiphosa > Lordiphosa clarofinis. The sequence continues at coordinate 13,874 of JAEIGQ010000475.1, read as the reverse complement.
AGTGTGTCCCTAGTAAGTCCCAAGTATGTCCCAAGTATGTCCCAAGTGTGTCCCAAGTATGTCCCAAGTATGTCCCTAGTATGTCCCTAGTATGTCCCAAGTATGTCCCAAGTATGTGCCTAGTATGTCCCAAGTATGTCCCACTTATGTCCCAAGTATGTCCGAAGTATGTCCCAAGTATGACCAAAGTATGTCCCTAGTATGTCCCTGGTATATCCCAAGTATGCCCAAGTATGTCCCAAGTATGTCCCAAGTATGTCCCAAGTATGTCCCTAGTATGTCCCAAGTATGTCCCAAGTAAGTCCCAAGTATGTCCCAAGTATGTCCCTAGTATGTCCCTAGTATGTCCCAAGTATGTCCCAAGTATGTCCCAAGTATGTCCCAAGTATGTCCCAAGTATGTCCCAAGTATGTCCCAAGTATGTCCCAAGTATGTCCCAAGTGTGTCCCAAGTATGTCCCAAGTATGTCCCAGGTATGTCCCAGGTATGTCCCAAGTATGTCCCTAGTAAGTCTCAAGTATGTCCCAAGTATGTCCATGTATGTCCCAAGTATGTCCATAGTATGTACCTAGTACGTCCCTAGTATATCCCAAGAATGCCCAAGTATGTCCCAAGTATGTCCCAAGTATGACCAAAGTATGTCCCTAGTAAGTCCCTAGTTTATCCCAAGTATACCCAAGTATGACCCTAGTATGTCCCAAGTAAATAGTTGTAATATAGGGATTGAAACACAGATTGGGGGAGGGGGAATTATTAATGAGTCATAAATCATGTCAATTTTGACAGGTGGGGGTTGGGGGATGGTAATTAATGTCAATTTAATGGGTCATAATTTAGGTAATTAATGGCCATGTGTCAGAAACACCCCTGATTCGGGCACAATTTGGGGGAGGGGGGAATATTTTAATTAATTTGGGATCACTGGGGGTGATTCTTAATGGTATAATTTATTGTTTTGGGGTGCAGGTGTGTGAACATGATTGATCTTGCCGCCCCTGATTCAAACACAGATTGGGGGAGGGGGGAATATTTTAATTGTTTTGGGGTGCAGGTGTGTGAACATGATTGATCTTGCCGCCCCTGATTCAAACACAGATTGGGGGAGGGGGAATATTTAAATTGTTTTGGGATCACTGGGGGTGATCGTTAATGGTATATTTTATTGTTTTTGGGGGTGCAGGTGTTCTCGGTATATGGCTATTTTTGTTTTGTGCCACGTGTCTCGCCGTGTGGTTATTTTCTACCGTGGGAACTTTTGTTTTGGTTATGTTTGGCTTGGACATCTCCATTGTTCTTGCATAGGTGTTTTGCTCCAATTGTTCGAGTGCGGGGGTTGTTTTATGGTTGCACGTGTTTTGTTGTCGCAGGTCAGTGTGTTGTTGTTAAATAAAGTCACACGCTAGGCTGAGGATCGGTTTTTGGGGTGGGGGAAGTTTGAGGGTTGAGTTTTGAGGATCGTTAATTGATTAATTTATTGTTTTGGGTTCGACGCTCACGCGTCTGGTGGCAGTCCATAGCAGGGGTGGGAGTAAGTTTTGAGGGTCGTAAATTGGTTTATTTATTGTTTAGGGATCACAGGTGTTTTTTAGATCAATGGAAATATGATTGTTCTTGCCGCTTATTGATTCAAGCGCAATTTGGGGGGGTGGGGTGATTGTTTATGGGTGCACGAGTTTGTTTTCACCGGTCAGTGCTTTGTTGTTAAATAAAGTCACACGCTTGACTAAGGGTCGTTTTGTGGGTCGATGTGTTCTCTCTGTCACACGCTTGGCTAAGGGTCATTTTGTGGGTCGATGTGTTCTCTCTGTCACACGCTAGGCTGAGGATTGGTTTTGGGATCGATGCCCACGCGTCTGGTTGCGAGCCTTAGCAGGTATTCACCCAATTGTTTGGTTGCATGTGTTGTAGGGTGAGTGTGTTTTGATGTCACCCGATGGTCAGTGTGTGTGTGTGTGTTTGTGTGTGTGTGTATGTGAGTGGTGAAAAGGAACCGGTTTTTGATTTTTGAAAATTCTGTCACACGCTAGGCAAAGGGTCGTTTTGTGGGTCGATGTGTTCATTTCGATGGATACATTGTAGGTATTCAACCCATTTGATGTTTGGTTGCACCTGTTGTTGGGCAAGTGTTAATGACCCTTAACTAGGAATAACGCTGTGAGGGGTTGCACGTAAATTTGTAATTTCATTAAATGATGAAATAGATCGTGAGAATAGTTGGTCATGTCTGTTGGCATGTTGTTGTCTCAACGTGGATTTTTTGTAAAGGTAGATGTTTGTGGCTCTAGGGTGAAAAAACATGCTAATTTATCGAACTGATTCTGAAGATAATTGGAATAGTTGGAAAAAGGGTGATCATTGATACGGAGATGAGTGCTCAAGGCTCCCTTTTGTGGGTGGGAACACATTATGAGTCCATCAAAAGCGATGGGTAAAATGTCCTTTTCTGACATTACATGGCACGCATGCGCATCGGGCAATAATGTATGTGCAGTCTGGGGAGGTGAAAAGGATGGTACAACTGTTACCAAAAAAACAGTAACTGTCACCAAGTCAACTGTCGGCTTGTCCACTTTTATGTTAAACACATCAACAACTGCTAACAACTGTAAAACAGCAACAACATCAACTGCTAATGTTAAGGTTGCTGCTTTTACATCAAACCACATTCCCATCGAACTGTTGAACTAGAATTCTTTGACGCGTCACTTGTGTGTTCAATCGAACAAAACTCAGCCTAATCAGGCCAACGCATTGCGAGAGACATAGGAGAGAGAGAGAGAGAGAAGAGAGACACATATGATGTTGTTGTTGCAGGTCAGAGCGCATGAAAAATCAACAAAACACAGCTGGCGCAATTGTCATGGGCGTCACTGTTTTAGCATATGTGTCTTTGTATGAGTTTTTTCATACGAAATGATTTTCGGTCGCTCAGAATAATCGTCGTTGAGCTAAGCGAACAAATCAACCGAGCTGAGTGGAATAAAGCGAGCTTGATTATATGAATTAAACTTAAGGGTGAGCATTAGACTGGCCCTTAAAAATAGATTTCAAAATACCGGGCGGAAAAGGGTTCGTTTTGGTCCCAATAGATATGAAAAAAAGTTTGGCTGCGAGTGGACGCGCGTTCGCCCTCAAAATCGAAAATATGAAATGTATGGGAAATGAGGTGGATGAGACTCGAATTTAATTTCTAAAAATTCCAACAAAAATTTTATGTATTAATTCTTTTTACATCCTTTTAGGGGGAATATCATAGCAACATTTTAAATATAAATGTGTCTTATTTTGTGAGTCAGCCTGGCCAGAATCATATCAAAAGGGTCAATTTTTCAAATTTTTTTTTGGTATTTTTTTCAAAGAATTTTTAATACATATGAGATTTTGATTTTTGCTTTTGCCCGGGCGGCAAAACTATCGTTTCGGTCCCGAAAAATATAATAAAAAGTTTGGCTGCGATCGGACAATATTTAGTGGACGCGCTCTCGCCCTAAAAACCAAAAATTTGAAATATGCTACCAATATTTGGGATGAGATTCGGATTAAATCTGCAAAATTTGAAAAAAAACCAAATTTATTCTCAAAATATCTAACATTAATATTTAAAATGTTGCTATGGTATTCCGCAAAAAGTATTTAAAGAGAATTAACACTTTAAAAAAATTTGATAATTTTAGAGATAAAATCCGAAATTAATCTCAGAAAAAAAATTTTTTTTTTGAAAAATTGGCCGATTTGATATGATCCTGACCAAGTTTACGCTCGAAATATCCAACAAAAATATGTAAAATGTTGCTATAGTATTCCCCTTAAAGGATTTAAAGAGCAAAATTACAAAATTTTTTTTTCAAATCTTGCAGATTTAATCCGTATTTCATCCCAAATATTGGTAGCATATTTCAAATTTTTGGTTTTTAGGGCGAGAGCGCGTCCACTAAATATTGTCCGATCGCAGCCAAACTTTTTATTATATCTTTTGGGACCAAAACGATAGTTTTGCCGCCCGGGCAAAAGCAAAAATCAAAATCTCATATGTATTAAAAATTCTTTGAAAAAAATACCAAAAAAAAATTTGAAAAACTGACCCTTTTGATATGATTCTGGCCAGGTTGACTCACAAAATAAGACACATTTATATTTAAAATGTTGCTATGATATTCCCCTAAAAGGATGTAAAAAGAATTAACACATAAAAATTTTTTTGGAATTTTTAGAAATTAAATTCGAATCTCTTCCCCCTTATTTCCCATATATTTCATATTTTCGATTTTGAGGGCGAACGCGCGTCCACTAAATGAAGTCCGATCGCTGCCAAACTTTTTTTCATATCTATTGGGACCAAAACGAACCCTTTTCCGCCCGGTATTTTGAAATCAAAAAAAAAAGTTTATATAAGGGCCAGTCTAGTGAGCATGCATATGCAAGTTCGATGTATTGATTAATGTAAGAGCGATTTGCAATCGAATGAAGCCGTTCTCTGGTACTAAAACAACAGCAGCATCATCCGCCGCAGAAACTTCGATGACTTAGATTACTAAACCAAACATAACAGCAACCATAAAATGAAAATCTCAAATTTTTCAGTTTTTTCTGTTTTAACAGCTCATTAAAATATTTTTAATTTTTTAATAATAATATAATATAATATTAATGATTATATCTGACCTGTTCAGCTTATTTGATCTGTTTGCGGCTATTTGGTTACACGAAAAGGATGAGAGTACCCTTAGAGATTTTACAAGGAGAAGAAATATCTTGAAAAGAAAATCCGCAGCAACTTCCATGACTAAGCCAAACATAACAGCAACCATAAAATCAGCTGAAAAGCCCTCAAAAACAGATGCACTGCTCACTAAACGCAAAAACAGCAGCAGCAACATGCTCTGTAAAGCCATAAGCAGCAGCATGTCTCCAAAAATTATCAAAGCAACAACCAGTTCCACCAAGGCACCAGTGAAACCTTTGAAACTAACCCCAACTAGTCCTACAAAATCTACCTACTGTTCAAAGTCAGACCAGCAAAAAGAAAACAACGTCTAAGAAATAATCACATCTATTACACAGGCCAACAAAATGACCATCTTTGTGAGGTGCAGCCCTATTGATTTAAAAATATGATAAGTTTATGTTTACTGATTCTAAAACTGGTGTCGGTTTCGTTCCATCAGCTCTTGTTTCCAAGATATAGCGGAAAAACGAAAATCTTGCATTTTTGGCACTCTAGGATTTATGGAGGCCACACTATGCACAAATGTCTGAGTTTATGAGCTATTTACGATAAAGGACATATCATTGCAAATTAAAAAAATCATAGGGACCATATAAGTCCAGTAGAGAGAGACATTTTTCGATTTATAGCATTTTTATCAAAATAAATCATCCTGTTTAAGGAAGCGCGGTAATAGGATTATTACATTCGCCATCTGAGCATATAGCCAAACATATGATCTAATTTTGTGATTTTAATGGCATTTAAATAAGTTTATTTGGCAAAGATATGGTCTGTTTAAGACGAAAATACATATTTAAATTTATGGGAGGAAAACTAGATTGTTACTCTAAATCTGTATAGGAACTGTAAAGGGGCTACTTGGTTCGGCATAAATTGTTATATGTTTACATGTAGATGATAAATTATATTTGGAAACAAGTAGCCTTTTCACAGTTCCTATAAAAATTTGAGTTACAAATCTAGTTTTCCTCCCATAAATTTAAATATGTAATTTCGTGTTTAAGAGGCTATAACTTTGCCAAATAAATTGATTTAATCGCCATAAAAATCACAATATTAGATCATATGTTTGTCTATAGGCTCAGATGGTGAAAATATTAATTCAATAACTGCGCTAGCTTTAACGGGCTATAAAAAATGCTAAAAATGCTATAAATCGAAAAATGTCTGTCTTTAGAGGCCAATTTAGACACTTTCCGCTGTACTAATATAGCGGGTATGATTTTAATAATTTGCATTGATATGTACTTTATCGCAATTAGTTCATAAATTCAGATTATTATGTCTAGTGTGGCCTCCATAAATCGTAGAGTGCCAAAAAGTCGACTTTTTGGTTTTCCCGCGATATCTTGGAAACAAGAGCTGAGTGAACAAAACCAATGATACAGTTTTATTCAGTGAAGTCTATATTAAGATAATCTGTTAAAAATAGACCTGCACCAAAATCACTGTTGGGCTGTGTTATTATAGGAATCTACATAATCAAAAAACTCGAACTAAGCATAAACTATTTATAAATGTTAAAACGTATTTTTTTATAGATACACATATACATCTATTTTTTGAACCTGGAGGCTTCCTAGGATGAAAATCTTGAATTTTCATAGCTCAAAAACACATTTGATCAGGCACCTTATTTAACCTATGTTGAGAGACTCAATTGCAATTACTAAGTTAACGTAGGTTCTATAGGTACTCATTATGATGTGGCCCCCCCTCCCCGAAGGCAACTAATTATGTATGAAATTACGATAGCAATGTGCAACGTTTAGTACGGACTTAAGCAAAGACAGTTCTTATGTTGTGGAATTTCTTTTTGGAGAAATTTTTTACTGATTACACAGTACAACACTAAAAAAAAGCCCGGCATAAGACCAATAAATTATGATAAAAGGCACCTTTGTAAGCATCACCTCATACCCAGTTTTTCAAATCCACCCTCGGTTCGCGTTTAATGGGTACTTTTGTACTTGCAACACACAACTACAACAATTTTAACTAAGTTTTTACTGGCTTAAGATAAAATTCTCCAAAATTCAGCATATGTGGACAGGGTCATTGGGAACGACATATGAAAAATTCACTTAATTCGCTCAATCGGTTAAGGTACCTCCAGAAGGAGTTAAACGTTCATTCTTCAATATCTTTAAAATCGCACTGTAGATTTTTCTTAAAATCGTTGTGTATAATGGTATAATGGGCTATTGCATGTCCCTAAGAGATGGTACTCGACAGCTAAAAAACCGCGAATTGGAGTACCAATTTTATATTCACCCACGGAGCACTCCATATGAACTATATACCCGGCGTACAAATAGACTGAACTGTGTTTTCAGTTTCACCAAGGAAGCTTTGGTTCGCGTTTTATAGGCAATTTTGTACCAGCAATTGCCTTTAAACAACATATACCATCTGGGTATCACAGCCTCCCCCAAAAATTATGCAATTAATCTTATGATTATAATTCGTCGATTCCACCAAGAAAAAGTAAATCTTTAATAAAAATTGTCTTTGGTGGGCCATCCGTGGTACACCAAGATGCGCTGAACTAAAGTATTTAAATGATATGATCTGTTTTCCTGCTTGCAATGAAGCAATTTACTTATAAATTTAATTTCATAATTTTGGTAAAGCTGGTTTTACCTAAATGGTCAATGTTGTTCTAAGGCAGTTGCTGGTACAAAAATGCCTATAAACCGCGAACCAAGGCTTCGTTGACAAAACTGAAAACACAGATCTGTCTATTTTTAAACCTTGTTTATGGCCTATATGAATTGATTTGTGGGTGAATATAAAATTGGTACTCCAATTCGCGGTTTTTTGGCTGTCGAGTACCATCTCTTAGGGAAATGCAATAGCCCATTATACCATCATACACAACGATTTTAAGAAAAATCTACCGTGCGCTTTTAAAGATATTGAAGAATGAACGTTTAACTCCTTCTGGAGGTACCTTAACCGATTGAGCGAATTAAGTGAATTTTTCATATGTCGTTCCCAATGACCCTGTCCACATATGCTGAATTTTGGAGAATTTTATCTTAATCCAGTAAAAACTTAGTTAAAATTGTTGTAGTTGTGTGTTGCAAGTACAAAAGTACCCATTAAACGCGAACCGAGGGTGGATTTGAAAAACTGGGTATGAGGTGATGCTTACAAAGGTGCCTTTTATCATAATTTATTGGTCTTATGCCGGGCTTTTAAAAAAAGTTGGATTTTGTCGAACTGTGTAATATATCAAACATATGTATCTCCATTAAAATATATTTTATATTTTGAATTTTCTAATATTACAAAAGCTTGAATAAATTATTTACAGCTCAACGAATGGGTAACTTTTTATGAATTTGGCAATTAGTGAAGTAATTAGGTAAAGAACTTAAGTTTTGTCCTATATCAATATCAATTATGTTATAAGATAAATATTTTGATAAAAAGCACCTTTTTGCCTCGAACAATTACTGATGAAAAACTATTGAGAGGAGTAAGTATTTCAATTAAACTTAAATATGGAATATCGCCTTCACTCCAATCCAATCCATTGACATTCGGTCTTAGTGAGAAATGTGCTCTACCGCAGCACACCCAACATATTGCACTCAAACAAAGTGTGTGATCGGAAGAACACCCAGCCACCTCTCGGCTATGCACTAGAGTTGGAAATTTTAGTTCATTTTAATGACCTAGTTCATTAGTTCATTTTTTCATGAACTATAGTTCATTTGAACTATAGTTCATTTTTTGAACTATAGTTCATTTTTTGAACTATAGTTCATTTTTTGAACTATAGTTCATTTTATGAACTATAGTTCATTTTTTGAACTATAGTTCATTTGAACTATAGTTTATTTTTTGAACTATAGTTCATTTGAACTATAGTTCATTTTTTGAACTATAGTTCATTTTTTAACTATTGCTCGTTTTCTTAACTATTGTTCATTATTTTAACTACTGAGGAAAATTTTAATACTGTTTGATACATGATACACAGTCGGCTTGGTTTCGATGGATTTGTTGAGTTTGCGTGCGCGTAAAATCAGGGCTTCGGTGCTTGCTCGAACTATAGTTCATTTGAACTATAGTTCATTTTTTGAACTATAGTTCATTTTTTAACTATTGCTCGTTTTCTTAACTATTGTTCATTATTTTAACTACTGAGGAAAATTTTAATACTGTTTGATACATGATACACAGTCGGCTTGGTTTCGATGGATTTGTTGAGTTTGCGTGCGCGTAAAATCAGGGCTTCGGTGCTTGCTCGAACTATAGTTCATTTGAACTATAGTTCATTTTTTGAACTATAGTTCATTTTTTGAACTATAGTTCATTTTTTAACTATTGCTCGTTTTCTTAACTATTGTTCATTATTTTAACTACTGAGGAAAATTTTAATACTGTTTGATACATGATACACAGTCGGCTTGGTTTCGATGGATTTGTTGAGTTTGCGTGCGCGTAAAATCAGGGCTTCGGTGCTTGCTCGAACTATAGTTCATTTGAACTATAGTTCATTTTTTGAACTATAGTTCATTTTTTAAACTATAGTTCATTTTTTAACTATTGCTCGTTTTCTTAACTATTGTTCATTATTTTAACTACTGAGGAAAATTTTAATACTGTTTGATACATGATACACAGTCGGCTTGGTTTCGATGGATTTGTTGAGTTTGCGTGCGCGTAAAATCAGGGCTTCGGTGCTTGCTCGAACTATAGTTCATTTGAACTATAGTTCATTTTTGAACTATAGTTCATTTTTTGAACTATAGTTCACTTGAACTATATTTTTGAACTATAGTTCGTTTTTTTAACTATTTTTCATTATTTTTACTACTGAGGAAAATTTTAATACTGTTTGATACATGATACACAGTCGGCTTGGTTTCGATGGATTTGTTGAGTTTGCGTGCGCGTAAAATCAGGGCTTCGGTGCTTGCTCGCACAGTTGCGCGGTCAGTTTGTTGAGATTAAACTGTTTTACTATCTACATAAATGTTAGCAGCGATTTCTTAATGTTGTTATAGGCAAAATGAAAAGCTACATCTTAATAGATGTCGCAGCCATGGATCACACATGTCGCGCTGGGGGAATCTTTACACAATCAGCGAGTCACCCCTAACCCGTGCCTCTTAGTAAATTCAAGTTAACATGTCAGCCAGCTGGAAAGCCGGCACATTAGTACCAATAGCGTTGGCACGCTTTACCGAAATTTTCTTCTCCCGTACGACTACCTCTAAATTAGAGAGTGTTACCATTTGGTTGGACCACTTTAAGCTCAACTGGCAACTTCTGGCTATGCTCGAAGAGGAAAAAAAGTAACACCTAGGACTTGGCTAAATCCGTGGCTGTGCACTCGAAAAACACCTTTTTGGTCTTAGGCAAGTTCTTCGATCGTTCACCATTAATGATGGGCAGCAGTGAGAGAACTACACGATTGGCACCATAGATCACTGGGTAGACGGAAGAGCCACGAATGATGTGGCTTAAGCTGGGCATATAAGTCCATCAACTGCAGACCTGTCATCTTCTGAGTTTGGTTATGCGGTTTGAATTTGATTCCCTCTGACGCCAAATCCTCGCAGCTGAAGGCTCCCTGTAATGTGTCAATGTCGTGGGTGCCCATGGCCACCAGGGTAAATGTTTTGGAGCAGCTTATCCTGCGGATCAATGAAATTTTTGCAGAACTCTTGGGTAAAGGACACATTGCGAAGCAAAGCGGCCACAGGATGTGGAAGAATCTGTGCTGAGGAGGAGGCAACACTTAGCACCTGCTGCTGGGTTGGCTCGAAAATCTCATACTTTGGCTTTGAGAAATGATAGTCTCGTAGTCCTGCTATTTGTAATTTTTTAAATGTGAATAGCTTGTTAAATTCATAGAAAATCATTATTAAATGCAGGCCCAATAGATTTTCATATCTCATGTATCAGACAATGAGTAAACGCCTTAAAATTTGCTTCAGTGGTAAAGAAAAATGAACTATAGTTCAAATTATGAACTATAGTTCAAAAAACGAACTATAGTTCAAATGAACTATAGTTCAAAAAATGAACTATAGTTCAAATGAACTATAGTTCAAAATATGAACTATAGTTCAAAATATGAACTATAGTTCAAAATATGAACTATAGTTCAAAAAATGAACTATAGTTCAAAAACTGAGAAATACATAGTTCAAAATATGAACCATAGTTCAAAACCAAGACCTAGTTCATTAGTTCATTTTAAAGACTAGTTCATTTGAACTAGTTCAACAAAATCGGCACAACTCTACTATGCACTAAGTATCAGCAACAAAACGAGATTCTAAAAAATTAAAACCATAAAAAATGGATAATGCGAGAAGCAAAAACAATATTCAATGCAACGGCACCCAAGTCGGTAAATACCACCTCTTACTCTTATGTAGCTAACGCTACACATAATCGAAGCGAAAACGCAAATCAAAATAAAAAACCACAGCAACAACAAAACCCAAACAACCAATTCCGAAATTACTTCGGAAAAACACACTAAAACTCCCTCTCCCCCGCTGCCCCATCAGCAAATCCAACGCACAGCATCGCTCGATTCTCTCGACGCATGCTTATCACCCGCAGAAATTGTAAAATACAAAAATCAAAAATACAAATTCAACTACAAATTCCACAACAACTTCTTCACATCTTAATTTACACTCTTAAAAAAACAAATCTCAACTACTCCTCAGACGAATTAATGAGTAACTCTTAATTCGTTACTAACAAACAAACAAACTTAATATATTTCAAGCATTTAATATTCTATTTTCTCACCCCAACAATGACTCTCACATTATTACAATGGAACATGAATGGATACAATAACAACTATCATGAACTATTAAATTTATGAATGGAACTAAAACCGGATATTACACAGTACAACACTAAAAAAAAGCCCGGCATAAGATCCTTAGTTTTTTAAATGAAACCTCTGTTCGCATTTAATGGGTACACACAGAAAAAAAAAATGATATTTTTTCATATCAATTTTAGGCCGATATGATAAAATATCAAATTGATATTTTACTAATTTCAAATCGTTATTTTTTTACATATCAAATTAATATTTTTAGTATCATTCTGAAACTATTTAATATCAATTTACGTGAATCATATTAGATTGGATCAGAAAGATATTATTTTACTGTCAAAATAAAATGAAAATATTGATATTTTGTACAGTTAATTTTAATCTCGTTAATATCGGCATGAATTTGATCTTTTTTTTTCTCTGTGTACTTTTGTACTTGCAACACACAACGGCAACAATTTTAGCTTAGTTTTTAATGGCTTAAGATAAAATTCTGCAAAATTCAGCAAATGTGAGATTATTATTACGAACTACCTTGCAACCTCATCGCAAAGCAAGGGGTTGGTGTACTTAGCCGCAACAACATTCCTCACAAGACTATTTCTCTAAATAGTAAAACATGCTCAATTGGATTGGGTATGTACTCACGTACTTTAGCTGAGTGCCAATGAAATACTAAGCATAGTGGACCTAACACACAATCCTATTGTGTATGTAGGAGATTTTAATGCTTGGAGCCCTCTATGGAGCTCAATTTCTCATAACACTAAAGGCTGCCAAATGGAAGAGGCCATAAACAACTCAATCTTACCAATCCTGAATGACGGATCAGCCACCCACCACTCCACTCATAATTCTTTCACCCTCATCGACCCAACACTGGTTTCGGCGGCTTTGTCCCCTTCTTGCACATGGCCAATTGCTGACAATTTGCATGGAAGCGATCACTATCCCATAACGACTGCTATTCAGACTCAATATAAAAATGAAAACAATTCCAACAAGCGTAAAGTTCTAGATTGAGAAAGCAAATTGGGGAGCTATTCTACACCACATGCAAAGAAAATTTCAATTTCGATACATCATATGACTTAAACTTATTTGCAGCGAAAAAAACAAGAGCCATTATTGCTTTTGAAAATGTAGCTATCCCTAAAACCAAACACATAACACATTGCAGAAAAGTTGTTTGGTGGAACTCCAAACTCCATGCTCTGCGGAAACAAAAACAGGCTCTTTGGCACAAATATACAATAGTGGACAAAAGTATTTTGACTAAAAAAATTTCATAAATAATCCATTATATCTTTTAAACAAAAAATCACAAAATTTTGAAATTTCAATCGAATACTGGTATAAAAGTAAGCTTTCAAAAAATCATAAGTAGTACACAATCGGTTGCTTAGGTTAGAAAATTTAAATCAAAATGTGCAAATGGAAGAGGGCATAAGTATTTTGACAAGAATTCAAAATTAATTTATTTTTAGCGCAGGACCTCAAATGCTTAAAGAATTATTGCTTCTAGACAATTTTTTCACGCTAAACCGGAATCTGGCTTTAGAAATTCCATATCTCTAATGGATTAACTGTAAAATGGACATAAAAATGCAGAAAATGGCCTTTTTCCATATTTTGTAAGGACCCTATGTCTTTTCAAAAATTTGTAAATGTAAAATTATAGTACTCAGTTTTTTCTGTAAATTGTAGTTTTTACTTTATTCATTTTTATAAGATATAAGTTCGAGATCGATCTGTAAATAAGGATAATTTGCATGCAAGTCAGCAGCTCTGTACTAAAATTTACATTTTCATTCAAATCGGCCATACTTTGCAGACCGATCATGAACCGATCTTATAAAAATGAAGAAAGTAAAAACTACAATTTATAGATAAAAGTGAGTACTTTAACTTGACATTTACAAATTTTAAAAAAATTACCCGTCTCTAGGACATAGGGTCCTTGGAAAATCGGCAAATATGCCATTTTTGGCATTTTCGTGCCCATTTTACAGTTAATCCATTAGAGATATGGAATTTCTAAAGCCAGATTCGAGTTTAGCGTGAAAAACTTGTCTAGAAGCAATCATTCGTATAGCATTTTAGGCTATGTGCTGAGAATAAATTAATTTTGAATTCTTGTCAAAATACTTATGTCCACTTCCATTTGCACATTTTGATTTATATTTTCTAACCTAAGCAACCGATTCTGTACTACTTATGATTTTTTGAAAGCTTACTTTTATACCAGTATTCGATTGAAATTTTAAAATTTTGTGATTTTTTGTTTAAAAGATATAATGGATTATTTATGAAATT